>JAGVSQ010008514.1:0-14335 GCA_022683975.1 Rhyacophila evoluta
GTCTTCTTCATCATTCAACTGAAGCATCTCTTCATCGATGTCATCATCGTCTCCTTGATATGAAAGAATTTTCTTCTTTCTAATAACTTAGCACAATATTAGTTATAGTTTTCACATTCCCGTTAGCAACAAACATGTAATGACTGACCGTTTTGAGAAGATTGTATAAAAAATGTGTGATTGATGATGATAAATTAAAAATAGTCCTAAACTTTCCTGCTTACAGTGTATTAAAATGATACATTACTTTAATCTTTTACAATCCAATCTAATCTAACTGATGTAACAAGACAATATCTCATTTGATAATCCTGCAGAATTAAGTAAATATTGAGCCTAGTTTATAGAAAAAAATGTATCAACAGTAAAATATTGATTTGGTTAAAAAAAATATTGATGGTATATTCTACAGAAGAATTGACATCTCTACTCATACTGCTATCTCAGTTACATTTTAAATCTAAAAAGTGTTGCCAACGTAGTTTTTTTATTCGTTATTTCTTAATGCACAGCCATTGATGTTTTTATGTTTAAAACCACGGATTTACGCATAAATTATAAACGATATATCATTTATCCTCTCATAAGTTAACATTCTTAACTTCTACATGTTTAAAATGTTGATTATTGTATCAATTTATTAAGTTATTTGTCGAACACTTCAATTTTAAAATACTATAATGAATAAAAAATAAATGTCAATTAAAGTTGTTTTTGGTATTGATTATGGATAAGATTTCCTTAACTAATATTAATGTATCAGCAAATGGTGTAGCTATCTAGGAGCGCTTGGAGCAGAGTTGCTCGGGCGCACGAATCATAGAGTGTGCATGTAAAATTTCTAGTTAGTGTGAAAGCTAAAATAAAAAATCTTAGTTAAGTTAATCATAGTTAAGTTAAAAAAAAGCCAGCGTGAGGGCTAAAAAACAGGAAACCATAATTTCTGGAAGGAAGTAAAAATTGTAAGGTAGCCCGAGAGGTTATGGGGCGTAACTAATTTACTGACTCCAGGTCGCTACATGTAGCGACAAAAAAAACAAGTGAAATTTATAAATGCGAATCTTAAAGACATTTAATACAGAAATTGTTTTTGTGTGTTTATTAGTATATTTCAATTATTTTAATGTTAGATTTTGGAAAAAATCAGATTTCGATAAATTATTCTCCCTCATTTTGCATTTTTATAATATATATATATAGCTGGCAACACTGATCGGCTGTCATATTTGTTTTTAATCGTACCTTGAACCTTGATCGGAGTGATAGTGGAGAATATATTTTCAGGTTGTTATATTATTGTATTGCCTTGAATCATTCCGGGTAGATATTCAATTAAACATCGAACTCTGCGTAACCACGTACATGTTATATTACAATCGTATCGACGATTCTATTAATTTGACAGTCGGGCGTGAATACATCAACTTAACCTTACAGGTATCGAAACGAAATTTGCGTATTCAAATTACTAATAGTTTTATTATCTATTTCAGATTGAGTTTAATAATTTTTTTGAATGCAGAATAGTTTAAAACTGTGTGTTGACTAATTAATCAATTAAATCGGAATTCCAATGTTGATTTGGTTTAAGAGGCACTGAATATGTGTATGTATTTTACCTACATATGAAATTATAATACTTTAGTTTATAAAGTCAATGATAAGAAATGTTGTTTTTAAAGTCATTCATATCGATTCTAAATGATGTTTTATAAACATAGCATGTATACATAGGTATAATGATTATTTAAAGAAATTGCCTTTGGAAAAATGTCAAGTCATGACATGCATACTGATATCTGATAATTATGATTATTTTGATCACCATGCATTTTAAGGAGGTTAAAAATATATATTGTTAATGTCATTCTCGAATTTTGTAATTCATCATGTCCAAGTTCATTTAGTGCTCACAGTGAAAAATAATACCACTGCTTAGGTAAAAGCGACGGAAATTAAGTTGGCCACAAAACTTTTCGCAAATATATGATGCAGTTGGCAGCACAATTACCATTGAAATGTCAAAGTATGCAAGGGTATGGGTGAATAGCACTGCCAACTTAATCATGTATTTGCAAAAAGTTCTGTGATTAACTCAATAAAATCTAAAATAGGAAATAGCAGACTTTAAATATATGCTATGAAAAGCTATAATAATTATTTAAATAAATTACATTTCAATTAATATCAAGTATTTAAATTTGTCATGTTCGAAAATGTAATAGGTGCATGCGTACTGACAGCGGATAGTTATCACAACTTTTATTATCATTTAATTTAAGGAGGCTAAAAATATATATTGTGAATGTCATTCTCGAATTTTGTATATCATCGCATCGAAGATTATGTAGTACTTATATTGAAAAAAGATACCATCATTTACGAGTTAACTCAGAATTTTTCCATTTTTGTTATTGGTTTTATTTTTTATTGCTAAAAATATTGTACTTAACCCGTTTGTGATAATTCTTCTTCTTATACCATGTTGGCTCCCAAAGTAGAGCACAGTGTGAAAATATCCAGTCCTTAAGTGGAGTATATGGATCTCCGCAATGTGAAGACGTCATGATAGATTATTTTTCACAAGAATTGTTTGTCAAACAATTGCTCAACCCAATGGGCATCCAGTCCTGTATTTTTGGATCTTTAAAATATGACAGATGGGGAATCTACGCTACCGGGAGACATTGTAATAATACTGTAAAAGTGTGATAATCAAACAGATGTAATCATTCTGAGCCTCTCTTCAAAATACATGTTTCTCCACTGGTTGCTATCATTATTTATGAATCTTTTTACATCTTGTAAACATTATAGGAGCGTACCTGGATTTACACACAGTCACAAACATGCCTTTGAAGATTAATCTGGTGTCCACGGAGGCTCTGAGCAGTGACGGTGTCTTCTCCAGAATTCAGGATGAAGTAAAGAGGCAGCCCGAGAAAGCTAAGTCTATCAAAGGAGTTTTCCTGTACAATATTACTTTGAACGGAAAGCAAGTTAAACAATGGAGTAAGTGCTCATATCTGAATTGATATTCATTTTTAAAAGGCAATTTATTTTCAAATTCAGTGTATCATTAATTACATTAACTATTTTAATATATGTGCATAATAATCTATACTTCATGAAAACAAACGCAAAGTATTGAATGCAGACTGAAAATTTAAACCAAAAACCAAATAAAAAATATTTAAACCATTTAATAACCATATGCTATAAGTATTTTTGCCTGAAGGCAATGTTGCGTTATACCTTTTTTTTTTTAAATAACTATTAAGATACAAGATGTGATAATTTTATTTATTATTATTAAATATTGAGTGTTCTTCGCCATTTTTTAAAACTATCCACTACATATACATCAACTTTATAACTTTAGTGATGTCAATTAATTAATATTGTTTCTCCCTAAATACCACAATATTGATCATCCCTGTCCCAATCTTTATTTCTGCATCATCCCTACCATTAACTATGTTGAAAGTGGTACTTAGCAGCCTTCCAGGAAACTAGTATTCGTCTAACTTAAAGAAAAGGCAAACTCAACTAGCTTTCTCAAACCTGCAGTTTTATTTGCTAATATTTTTTCTTTTAATTTACAGCACTAGATTTAAAATCGGGGACAGTATATGAAGGCGCTCCAAAGGACATCAAAGCTGATACAACCTTAACAGTGGCTGATGCCGATATGGTGGAAATCGCCCTAGGAAAATTGAGTCCGCAAGTTGCCTTTATGAAGGGAAAACTCAAGATTGTTGGCAATATTATGCTTACACAAAAACTTGTACCTTTCTTGAAAGCTGAATCAAAGTTGTAAAATATTTAAAATATACTGGAAAACCATAAAATTTACAGGAAAGTTGATGCAGCTGTAATCTTATTTTGTACAACGTCATAGAATTATATTGCTCTGTAGTTCAATTTAATTTGATTTACTTTATATATGACCCTGTGCTACTTTAATTTCAATACCAAGAAATGATCGCATGTATTGTTGACAAATAATGTTGTCAATATGTCTCCCCAATATCTATCTCTCCCATGAGATTGTAAGAGTTATTTAGCCATGTTTGACAATCACTCCTTAAAATCTATCTTGACTGGAATATAAGAATCTGTTATTGTTTACAACAACAGTTACATGTGTCAAAACATAGGTCACACATTCCATTTTGTTTACACTATTTACGTCCAAACAACAAGGTTTATTTTAGACACTAATACTTCCCACAGTATGAATCACACAATCACTGTCGAGCAACAGTTCACCGATAGACTATTCAAATATACTCATTGAAAAATTCTTCTTTTGATTCCATCGTATTCTGTGATGGCCAACAGTATCGTATATTATTATCAATTCTCTTATTTTATCAGCTTATCACCAAACAACAAAATGTCGTTGGAGATTACACCTGTAGTTATTTTATTATACCTCAGGTGACATTCCCAACATTTTATAAAAAAATTAAATCAACTTCTTGGTTCAATAAATTCTAAATTACTTTATGTTTCAAGTATTATACTATATTTTATTATAAAAATAAATGATTTATGTAATCGTTACTGTACTCATGGTTTATGTTTAATTTTAAGCATACTTGGTATGGTAAATAACTGGTATTAGGGAAATGGACAACTTATGATATTAATACGATGAACTGACGATGCTTGGTGGAAATCGATTTTAACTTAAAACTGAAACTGTGAACATCTATATGGGTTATTTTCAATCCGTGTTTTGCTCTTCAGTATCATCTAGCTGTGCACGTCTGTGACAATTTTATGGTGAGATAAAGAGAATAAATTAATTGTTATACTATAATAATTAAAAATCCAATCTCTTCTACAATATAGTAATCGGAAGTTGTTATTTCAAGATTAGTCACCATTGGAAGTGTGCAAGCATTAATACATATTCAGTGTTAATGGTATCTATTTGTTATACAGTGTTTATAATAATTAGTTCATTTATGTTACTTTTAATATTATAATAATTATGAAGGGGTTTGTAATAAAAGTTTTATATTATTGTTTGAGTTTTATTTACCAGCGTTATAATAAAGCAGAGTGTATATTATTTCATTATCATCAATTGCTTTCACTGTAATGCCATTTCAGGTATATCGAACATGAAATTTTTTGTCGTAATGTCTTAGGAAGAACACCCCATTGTTTGGAGTGTATTAGGTGTGAATAGGAATGCTTATTTCTGATTATATTTATCATTCTTCAATTTGAGAAAGCTCTCACCTTCCATTTGATAAACCTTCATCAAAGTTAAGAAAGTCACTTTGTGGAACCTCGTAGATCTACTCTTTCAAATAACAATTGGAACAACTATATAGTATGGGTATATAGCATTACACCTCATAAGTAATTGCTTATGTTTCATTAACAGTCAAATTCTTTTGACTATAGGCTAAAAATCTTCCACAGTTCCTATTGCTCTCAGTCCTCATGTGCTAGCAGCCATGTATTTTTGTCTTATGTTTTAAAGTTCTCTTATAGCTTTATGGTGGCACGGTATGGTATTTATCCAGCAATCATCTCGCAAGACATTACAGCCAACACTATCTAAGCCGTTTTGTGACATCTACTATTTATCACACTTGATACACATTGAAAATGAAGTGATGTAGCGTGTAATGATAATTTATCACGGTTAGTTAATGGAAGATTATAAATAAATTTTAAAATTGAGGTAATCACATAGGAATGGATGATTCCTTGCTTCAACAAATAGAAAAAAAAACTATTGTAAAGTTAGGTTTTAAGTGACAAAGTTTAAGTCACCTTTTAGTTCTTTGTACATTTTTAGTCCTCTTCGTAAGGCTGCATGTTGGGTATATGAATAAGATAATTAATCAACAACTGGAAAGCAACAAAGGTAGGTTTTCGATGTAATCTTTGTAAAGAATTAGAAATGGTAATACTGAGCGAATTTATTATCCAATAAACTTCTCACGCCATAAGCTATAATAAAAATAGCTATTGTCAATAGCTTATTAACCAGTTTAATTAAAACTATTTGACAGCAATGGAAAGATTCTCTTTCATACAAGGCAACTTTATTACTTATTATCAATTAAAATTTAGGGTTAGATTTCTTGTTATTTTTGCTTATCAGTATAAAATATATGGGTTTATTATAATGTAATTTGTGAAGTTTATAAAATAATAAACAAATGCATTAAGATTTTTATACGGCAGTGTTAGAAGAAAAATAGCTCTCGAGTTAAAAAAAAATAGAATTTTAGATTTGGATAAGATTACGTTTTTGAATAATAGAAACAAAAGAAGTCTGATGGATCGCTCGGTAGTTTTTTTACGTCGGTAAAGAAGTTTCCGTGAGAGTTGGCGGTTTTGGCGTTTAGCGCTAGTGTCGAATACTCCGTCACAATAGCTGACCCGCCAGTCAATGCGCGTTTTGACTCCGTGATGTTAGAATGGTTTGATTTGATGTGAAAAGTGGCTTTGACTAGCCATCATGGCGAATCCTAGAAAATTTAGTGAAAAAATAGCTTTACATCATCAAAAACAAGCAGAAGAAACGGCTGCTTTTGAGCAGATTATGCGAGAAGTGTCCGATGCGACAAATAAGGTAAGCGAGTGCCTTTACGATACGCCTGTAAAAGATCCGTCATCTGTCTACCGCGACGTAAACAACTTTCCCCACCGTTCGTCTTACCGTGTTAAATCGAACTGTATTTTGTTATTATGTGGTAATACGCCTGTCAGTTTGCAGCGATATCATTGTCAATTACTATCGCTGCAACCCATTTGGTTTGGTGTATAACAATGGCTTAAATAACACTAATATGTTTGCGATTTTGGGTGGAATACATTTTTGACAAATGACACCTGTAATGAATATGGTTTATCTTCGATTAAAAAATTCCATCCATGAATTGCAAAATGCAGTCTGTTTACATGGATAGCGGCCTTGACCTCTAGCCTGTTATTAATTAATACTAAGCACGTCCGGTGTTGTTAATACCCTTTTGTTTCATGCGCTTTACATTTCTCTCGGGATAACCATTGTTTGACAATGCACCAATAGACCTTTTTATTGTATTTGCTAATAGCTAAACATGAAAGTAATCTATACTTTACAAGCGTGTATACCTTATCAGTAATAAACACGAAAATCAATGTTGCTATAGTTTATTGCCTGCAATGTTTTCCATCGAATGTGTGGAGAATTCAAGGTTATAAATTCTTATTTGATTCTCACTGGCATCCGACTCGCCAGCGGGAAATATAATTTATTCCGTATACCATACAATAATTATTAATACTTATTAAAAAGTCATTTATTTTTCATTTGATTTTATCTCTGAGGAAGATTTTTTAGATGACTAGAGGTGCTTTGCCAGACTATACAATTACTCCATTGTTTACCACCATATCTCGCAATGTCAACACACATATTAAAATAATTGTAGTATAACCGCTTAATAATAATATAATATTTGTTTTTTATTTTGCAAATAATATAATATCTACACATCATCTATTATGCTAGTACAATTGTTGCTTGGCATGTTTGACTATCACACCACATCATAATTTTCTGTTTTTTTCCCCATTGCTTCTGTCAGATATATTGTATTTTACTTTATCACGTAGTTTTCTAAAATTATATTACGGAAAGTGACAACTATTAATTTATAACTATACTTATTATATACGTTTAAAGTATAATTCATTTTTACTTTTAGTAATTAATAAACAATGAGTCGACACCATTCAAATCGATATCGTTGCACTTATATAATAACAATTAATTTGCCTATCAATAATATTTAGTGTAAATTATTGTATGGCAACTATATATCTTTAAATAGATTTCTTTATTTTTATGCACGTATTTCATCGATAAAGAGTAGAATTGTCAAATATCTACTTAAAATGTGTTTATTGACAAAATCTGTATTTGCTAATGTAAAATATAATATGTTGAGAATCATAATGAATTATGTTGTTTTTTTTAAATATTTATATTTAAATTGTTAGGTGCCATTATGTACTGTGTTTATATTACTATGATTTATATAGTGTCATTCTTACAGGGTTCGCCAGGGAAACGGATGAATTTGATTAATTAGATATATTAAGTTAATTACATCAATTATGGGATTAATATCATCCATTTCTTAGGCGAGTCCTATATGAACATATAAATATAATTAATTGTATGTGTGCAACTCTCGAAAATTCGAAAACACAACCATGAGTGACCCGCAAATCATTATGACATTTTGCAAGGAGAAGTTGTAATTACAACAGTAGAGTCGCGCTTATCTGACTGGACAGGGTTGCGGTAGTTCGGATAATGGAAATGACGGATAATCTGTAACTGCCGATAGCAAGTTATTAAGGGATGTAACATGAATGAAAGTATACTTGTAAATATTTTACTCAAAATATGCTTTTCGAAATTTAAAACTTTAATTACGATTTGAAATTCGTGTTTCACATATTGAACTCCCAGTAGAGAACACTGTAGTATGTCGAAATTTGCCATTTTTCAAGAGAACAAAAACGAACATTTTGATCAATGTCAACGTTCTTGATTCAATGTGTAATGGCTTTCCAGTGTTTTTTTTTATTTTATTGCTATAAAAAGGTCTTACATATTTAAGAATTGCATTATCGTATCATACATACTTATTGGATGAAATTTCTCTACATTTTATTCATTCGTTAATTTAAATTTACTTTAAAGAATACTGAAGTATTTGTTATGTCCAGCTAAATAATTTTTGTAGAGATATTTCAGTGTTTTACTAGGATAGAAAAAACAATGTAGGATAACTGCATTCATAGCTTAAAACAGCCAAATTCAGACTTACAACAGTGTGTTCTCAAGGTGCGATTTATGTACGACTGAGTATATAATACTATCAGTTAAATAACATTATTACAAGATTAAAACTGTTCTATCGTTGATGAAATATGTTAAAAATATCCATAATGCTCCTTGGCTACTCTTCTCGTCATTACACCCGGTCTATATCAGTCGTATCACGGAGCTCTGAGATTAGACCCTGTTTATTTTATTCCGTGGGAATGTCCCGTAAACTAATATTAATTATCCAGAACTTATTGTAATTAACCGTACAGTCGAATTTTCTGAATTTATAATAAAACAATAAAGATTATTACTGCATTATATTTTTAAGTTAGAATGAAACATATTCGTGCAATTGGTTTTATGTACTATTTTGTTTACATATGGTCGAATGATTGAATGTTAGATAAGCGACACTTTACTGTTTTAATTTTTAAACAATCTCGTACAACTCTTTTCTCTCAAATACGTGTTTTTTACGTGGTTAGATCAGCAATGGTTTTTGTATAGCTTTGCTTGGTATGAAACGAACTAGCGTCGCAGGCGAAACTGTGTCAATGATCTGTCGTTTCTTCGCAGTGTTACCCTAACAATGTGTTGCCAAGTATTCTAGCGTATAGAAACGTCACTTATCTCATATTTTATGATATTCATGACTCGTGTTTTAAGCTGTGACATTGTCCCACACGTGTATTGTGAGCGAAATTTTCGAGGGCTGCTGTAAAACTGACATATTCATCAGTATAATTACAGTGTACAGTGTCTGTCACCTTAGCCTTTACATTGAATTTGCATGATTTTATTTATTTTGAACATTGTATAAATTACTATGAATTTTGGTTTTCTATTCATGACGAATCCATTTATTAGAAATACGTGAGATCATCCCCCATTTCAGTTTGATATATTACAACTTATTAACAAGATAAAACGCGTTTATTTTCGTAAACAAATCGTTTGTGTACCTATTTACCTACCTGATTGTATCTCCAAGTAGAACCTCTTGGAGAAAAACGATTATTAAAAAAAAAACTTTTCATAGTAAACGTCTTGTAGGGTTACCAGTGTTACCACTTATCGAAGGTACAGTTCCGGTACTATACACACATTCGCCCAAGATTGACGACGTATAAAAATTTAGTCAAACAACTAATTAAGCTATCCTGGTAAGATTTCGTTTTAGTGTAGGATATTACTTGTCCATTTATTGTACTATTGACAATTTTTCTAGTAATTATAGAATTATCATCATGTAACCGTATCCTTTTCTCGAAAAGTGTAACATATGTATACAAAGTGAAGGCCTGTCTTAGCAAAATATTTAGCCAATTGCTGAACGTTTTAGAAATTTTGCATTTTGTGGTTGAAAAAATATATTCAACCCTTAAAATTTTATTGAATTTATTTTGGAAGAAGTTTGGTCATATAAAGTTTTAATACAGTGTTGCTACACATAAAATATGGAATATGTTATACTCGTAAATGGCACTCTATGAAGTTTCAATATATTACATATAAATTTGTTGATAGTAGACTTTTGGAATATTTCTTAATGTATCTCAGATCTGGGAGAAATAACTTGATTAAAATCTCGAACATTTGGCGGCCCTATTCATAAACAAGATAACCGGTATTTTATGTCATATTGTTGTATGTATTTTTTAAATATCTTCTATTTCGTTATATGTAAAAGATACTTGTAATATTGCATCTTATCATGGAAAAAAAGAATTAGATCTGTGTGACACAATCTGTGGAATTATTCCACGCTTTATGTTGATATAATAACGCTAAATATTTTCAGTCTAGTGTGTTTTCCGAGATACTTTCTCGCACGCAATTGATTGTCTTAATCTGAGATAGTTAATAGACACTTAAAGCCTCCATACTGTTTTGATTAATGGATAGATATTAATTTGGTAACTACAGGCTGATTTATTTTTCAACACTTATCATTGTCTGGGTGAGCGATTATATTTTATGAGTAGGTAAATACTAAATAGATGCGCATAAATACACCAAGATTGTAGGGTCTTTTGAAACAACTAAGTTTATTATATTAAGTTCTTACCTGACAAAATTTCACTTTGTATCTACTGATGTTAATAAATTAATTGAATAGTGTGTATTAAATTATAATTCAACTTAAATTCAATTGACTGATGAGCAATCTCGTGAAATAAGTCTTGCATTGTGGGTATCAATATGCTCCGCTTTTGGAACAGACATAAAAAACATAACAGTTTATAGGCTTTGTCGATAGTTATTGTGTTTACCACACCATCATCGTGAATATAATTATAAATATTCAGCGACTGCCTGAATTTAATAACTGAAATAGCCGTACCATATTTTTTCAAATATGATTGTTCTTTGACAGTGTTCTTCTTGATAAGTTTGATTACCATGTCGGTGTAACAACATGTGTATTGAAATATACGAAATTAATGAAGTAAAATTATATTTTTATAGGGGCTGTTGCAATCCAACTTTAAGCAATTTTGACTATTTTACAGGATGTAACATGAAATGCTAAGTGACATGTTGTTAATATTCACGACCGCTTCTTGATAGTCGGCATTTTTAAATATCTTTTATACTGTGTAATTTCTCTAGTATTACCAGGTTTATAAACGTTCTGTATTTTCGTTGAGTTTCCTCGTATATGATATATTTCGACCTTCCTGCAAAAAAGCAGACCAAGTTAAAACTCGCCCAAGTCATCCGTAACACATAGCCGAACCAGTTTCCTCGTTCTTGAGCGATATGAATCCGTATGCTCCATCCTCTTGTTTCCTTATCAATGACTATTTTTTATCAGTGTATACTCAATATCTGTTCGACTTCAATACACATTATTTTGAGTTTTTGTAAGGTTCTATTAACGTAGGAACTTTGATATAGTTAGTTTTTGCACGAGTTCAGGAACAGAGTTTTTCAAGACCCTCAAAAACAACCCCAAAACGGTATCATAAATAAATTTCGTTTCTCTTACATTGCTGCTTGGCTAATAATGTCATTATACGTAAGCCAGAAAACTGAAATCCTTAGAAAATTGAAAATCTTTTCGCAGAGTATTGCAACCCAATTTTAACAGCTTTATGAAAATACGCGAATTTTGTGCGGCGTCGACTAACCCAACCCACTTATTAAAATCGTTGTAATTGCATTTTTAATCGCCACTCAAAATTAAATCCCTTATTATAATTACTTACCTGATTTTTTTGTGTATTTAAATCGTTGGAGATTCTTCCATTTTTTCCGCTCACAAAAATTACACTGCTGAATCACACGTTAATTTTATTTTATATCGAATAATATAAAAGATTGTGTAATTGTGTACAGTGGAGTTGTTAAAAAATATATCAGATCTTGCCATTCTTCTTTTTTGTAATATTCACTGAATTGAAGTTCCTTTATAATCTGTCTCAAAATAAATACGTTATCACAAGGTCAGACATTCAAGGCCCTCTCCTGTTCTCCAAACTGATATACAGCAAAATCATGTCCATCCCAATATTGGATCACATACAGATCTCTCCACTCCAGAAATATACAATACGAAGACTTCTTAACATGGTAGTGGATTGTCAGTCAATTGCTCAATTCGTAAGGAAGTCTGGCTTTGCATCTTTCAATTAAAAATAAAACTTCGTAGGATTTGCATCCGGAACCTCCGACACAGTAGCGCTCTTTCATCGGAGTGCCAAAGTTATATTCATTTTATTTTTCGTTTGAAAAAATGGCGAATCGAGAAATCCATTTTCATGATTCAATTTTAGTTGTAAGCCCGTCTGTATAAATCAAATTGAATTCCTCCTCTAGATCTGTTATATATACCGACGTAGAACCAACCGCTGCGTGGATGGAGCATTACGTATTATTAAAAACGAAAATAAAAGTCTTATTTGTTTATTCAATTATAATAATACCATTTTGACACCCACGTAATATTATATAATATTGATATCATTGATATTACGCACTTATTGACCACGACTTCTTACTTAGGGGGTAGATTTCTCTCGGGAAGTTTGTTAGGGTCTTTCAAAAAAAACAAACTATCAAAATATAATTTGCTGAAAAGATTTCGCCGAAAGTTTTTTTAAAAATTTAAAACTAGCTGTATCCGGCCACGCGTTGCTGTGGCTGAGTCTGATCAAATGGCGGTGTTTTTACCTGTCACAGGTATGACATCTACATAATAGTGAGTATACAAAAATACGCGCGTATTCAAATGCAACGTTGTGTCAAAATTGCAAAGCAACCGGTGTAGAACTTTCTGAGATTTAAGATTTTGAACAAACAAACATTTACATTTTCATTTATACATTCAGTTTATTGAGATAATTATATGTTTCATAAAGCTTTAAATCACGCATCAGTCATTTTATAATACGATATTAATACGCGATTAGCAAAGTTGAAAGTATTACATGTCACCTGCTTAGTGCCCTTTATAACAAATCAACTGTATGTTATCCAATAGAGCAATTAATTGTGCTGCCATCAATGCGTTTTTTTAAACAATTTCCGTTCTAAAAGTTGAACACATGAATCTCGACAATGTGAAGATTTCCACTACATAAATAAAGCCTGTAAATCTTCTCAATGTAAAGACATATATATCCAATCAATTAATCGGACATCCGGTCCTGCATCTTTGATTCTTGTTAAATCTTAAGCGGCTGTCGGATTCTAACCTTCAACCTCCGCCATCGAAGCTTACGCGCTTGCATCTCGGCAATCTACGATAACTATACGTTGCACTAACGGAACGAAATTTATTGTATAGTTATGTGTTAAATCTTAGAGATATGTGTGTGCAGTGGTTTTGCAACATCGCTGATAACACGATGTTTGAAATAGAGAATTATCTTTGATATTATGTATAATATCAATGAGATATCCTTCTAGCTACCTTCATGCTTCACAATCTTTGAGGACATATAATTTTTGCTATAATATTTAGTTCGTCAAATATGCGAATTATTTATTATGAACACATCTTTCAGAATACGATTTTTATATGAGATAACAAATAGAAAAGTTGTGCCCAAAACTGTAATAAAAAGGATAAACTTGGCAAACCCTGTTACTGATTGTTTCCTGTTGTATAACATAACACGTTGATAGTATATTTCTAGTCATCTTCATTCACGAATATAATATTTCCTTATGAATTTATATCTTTAAAAGATAGTATTACTTTAATTATTTGAACGTTGAATTATCTTATGTATTGTAACAAAGTGCTACATACAGTTTTAAAAAGCTATTTTATTTTTCTATTGAATATGCCCACCATCCACCCGGTCCGTCGATAGACTCGGTCTTAATCAGAGTTATCCTAGACCTCTGATATCGAGAAGAGATCTAGTTAAATCGTCGTTCGTAATAATATCATACCCGCATCCCGCAACTCCGCCGAATACATTCTATAGATAGTATTCAGCGGCCTTCCGGGACGCCGAC
>JAGVSQ010008515.1:0-14334 GCA_022683975.1 Rhyacophila evoluta
TTTCGTGAAAAATAATCTGTCAAGACGTCTTCACATTGCGGAGATCCATATATACCCCTTTTTCGGAGTAGATATCTTCACACTGTGTAGATACACATGCTCCACGTTGGGAGCGAACATGGATAAAAAAAATAACTTTAACTCGTAAAAACGCGTAAGTCTTGGGCAAATCGTACCGACTCCCAAAATATTGCCATCAAATAAAGTGCAATAGATTGCTTCTCAATATCACATAGCTCTGAGATACGCTCGATTAGGACCGAACATAAAACAAAATGCGAGTGAATATTCAGCATATTTTTTAGACGAGTATTTAAGTGCGTGGTAGCCAATGATTTATTTTTCTTACGTTATTTCTGATACATGCCCCATCTATAACCGATAAACACTAACTATAAAGCTTGTTATGTCCGATTACAGCCTGATGTCAAGACCCACATCGGACGTGGGTGACAGTGGGCAGTATGTCCATCTCAGCTGAGACATTGAATTTTGATAAATTTATTAAACGTAACATTCACATCTAGGTTATGTATAAAATAAATTCATGTTTAAAAGTACACTGGGAAATATCTGTGTCACTAACTACATAGTTTTTGTTAGAGTGAATGTATTGATATGTCAATCAAATTTAACTGATTTAAAGAAGCAAACTTGGATATTCATTTATTTCAGTTAACCATAGAATTAACACAAAGAATGTGTATTATTAAATATAACAAATATGAACATAATATAATGTAAAAAAGACACAAAGGAGAGATTCTACAATTGAATTGAATTAAACTAAAAGAAAACGAAAGTTCACAGATTTATAAATATGTACCAATTTACATATATTTGTAATTGGTAGAACTTAAATTTTAATAAAAGCAGCAATTTTTATGAACAGTTTCGTAGAATGAATAATATTGGTAGAGTTCGTATTGCCATGGAGTATGTAATTTTTAATGTAATAACTTCTATCGTAGAAATATTAAAATTTATGATACTATGATTTTGTAAATTTAATTCGGGATCCACAGGCTTGTAGAGATTCTATGACTCAGAATCTTTTCTTGCATTCGCTGACTGCTTACTTATTCATATCAAAATTGCAGACACTTTTAAATCTTGACTTTTTGACAGTCAAGTGCATTTTCCAGTTTTGCTAAATTTTATAAGAGAACAAGGTGCAATATTCGTAGCTAACGTCAGTCTAATTGTAACATTACATTTGATTTTAATAATCTGTCATTTTGTTGCAGTTATAAAACAAAACTGTCAAGATTTTGGAGATGAAATGAATTGGTGCAATTCTTTTGTTTCGTATCATATTTTACAGGAAGATACATTTGAATAACAATAAATATCTCACCAATTAATCGATATTATTGTTTATATTTAATTTCAGTTCATAAAATATGCTTGGAGATTATATAATATTAAGCTACTGACGAAGATTTTGTAAGAAATTCGTTTCTTCGTTTATCAAAGTAAAGCCATTTTTAAATCTAAATCAGACCTGGTTAGCCAAAATTGCTCCACGAGCTGCACCGATATACTAAAATTTTCAAAGGACCGCACATAAATAAGAATAATTACAAACTTCGTTTCAATATTATTGTTTACTGTTTTTTAATTTTTAAAAAAAAACTTTAAAAAACCGTAACAAAGATTATTCACTATCAGATAATAGGTGAACATGTTTACGTGCATTTGGTAGAACATGGCTTGAGATATCTAAAACTTGTGTAATATTTCTTTTAAAATTTTCAGATTTACTGGATTTAGACAAAAAAAATTGGGAAATTTTAATGATATTTTGAAACCGTGTACGAAAAATGCGTGTAAAAATAGGATCAGGTGTAATAATAAAACAAAATAAACAAAACGTAAATCATTACACCGATTCGTATCCAAAATAGAAGAACATAAAACTATACAAGAGATGTATTATAAGCACCACATATTTTTGAGATGATTGATGCATCCGCTCAGTTTATCGGGTTCGCATTTTTCATTCAGACACATTCCATTTGAGTGATGTTTTTGCATCTTTAATATTTCATTTGTTTTTGCATTTTACATTTATAGAGAACATTACCAATGATAAGTGAAGAACGTTCACAATATTATTTACGAAAAAAAATTAATTAAACATGTAAAAATAAGTAAATTTAAAAAAAAATGTAAAGAATGAAAAGTTCAGCAAGAAAGTTAGACAGATCATAAAAAAATATAAAATAGCATCTATCTAAGATCTAATATATTAATAGCTGATGCAGTTTTGTCAAACATAACCACTGTCCTCCGTATTGGCATTATTACTGGCAGGTTAGTTCTGCAATTTGGAAAAAAACTGATTCCTCGCATCAGGATTATCAGGAATATAATTATAATATTCGAATCGGCCGTGATATCCAGTGTTTCAAAGCATTTCACAAGCAAACAAATTTAATCCTTATACTTTGAATATGTTAAGATAAATAATACAATAAGTATGGTATTATTAGTTATTAGTAATAGGCTTTCCAGTGACTGTTATTGAAACTCTCTGTAAAACTATAACAACGAAGCTTTCATTAAATAATCATAATGTTATTTAATCCTCTAAGGTAAATAATTGATTGTTTATAAATACACACCAGCTTTGAGCTACTTAGAGAAGTTGATGTAACTCTTGCATAACCTTGTATACAAAAGCGTGTACAAACACCTGTCAGTTTAACAAAGAGTATCAGAAAGACAAAACCTTGACCTGTCTTCGAATGAATCGTCTACGCTGAAGAGCATTCTTCCTGTCTCTGGTAATCAATATTACTTCAAGACACTTAAAATATAAAAATACTTCTAAAAATATATTGAACTTCACTTCAAAACACTTGGTAACTGTTATTTAATATCTTTTACATTAAATAAAATCGTAATTTCTATTTCAAATAAATAACTTAATATTAGAAGCTATCAATAAATAATCAGTGCAATAATACAAAACCAGTGTTTTCACCTCAAAACTTAATATAAATTATAAAATTGAAACTTATAAAATTGAATACCTCAATATTATTTTGGTATTTTTTTTTTTGCAATTCATAGTAAAATACTAAAAACAAACATATGATATTATTTAAAATCTGTTGCGATAAAAATAAATATCATATTAGTTTTAAATGTATTCAGATTATTCTCTTATAAACTAAATTTAATAATATCAGTTTCCGTTTGAGATTAAATTAATTGTAGACTACTTATTTCAAAAAAAAGCTCGACCATGCAGAAATTTTACCGAGAACATAATCGAAAACATAAAATGATTAATATGTAATATGTTTTTCCGGTGGCGGAAAAGTTACCGTATTTTGAAGGTGGAAATTAGGGGTTGATTTCCACATTTGCCGGATTAAAATAAAATCTAAATACATGCCAAATCTCGTTACAACGAAACTCGCGAAATTAGTGTTTTTGATTTCGTTAAATTGAATATAGGAAAAATATTATTACATGTGGTATGAACATTTATTATAACGACAAAAAATATACGTCATACTGCAAATTTATTTACTTCAGTATTCGTTATAAAGAGATTTGATCTGTATGGAAGATTTTAGATACCTAATTGGAATCTTGAAAGTGTTGGCTAACAAAAATCCATATACTCCATTTCCGGGGAGTATTTCTTCACAATTTACACCATATGCTTCATTTTCGGAAAGGACATTAATTTATAAATACGTTATCGTATAATAAAACTCTATTAAATTTATACTTTTATACACGAATAGACGATTTATAAAATTGTATATTCAAAGTATTGAAAATGGCAAATTCTGCATATTGCGGTGAATCAATATTAGGTCAAAAGCTTGAATATATTAAAATCTAGGCAAACAATAATTTAATCTAAATTTGAATAAATTTCAAATTACAAATTATTATATTATTGAATATTAAATAAAAAAACGAAATAATTTACTTCCTGTCAGAAAAACTTTTAAAGGTCAAATGTTTATGTTGGTTTAAATTGTAGGTCAGATGGTATATTTGGAAAATATATTTAACAAAAATGAATCATTATACAGTGGGACCCGCTTATTGTGATCAGATGTTTAACTTTTCATAGCAATAACTCACTGATAACATTACATAGAAGATAAAAAAACCTTTTGTTGAACGCAATTTAACAACGGTTTTTAAAACATAAAACTTATTTGAAAAAAATATAATTATCCGTTGTTTGTCCGAATTTATTAACTTTTGAATATAATCCTTATTATAAAGTATTTTTCAAACTTCTTTGACGTATAATTATCAGCATTAATAAAAATTTGATTACAGCGAGTGGATTCTTTTCAAGTAATTTTATAAGATGTGGTTTAGTACCAATTGATTTTGATAATAATATCCAATCGATAATATTATCAGTGATTTTAATATCCGTCTCGCATTTCACTTCTTATTTTCACAATACTTACGTATTTAAAGAAAATCATAATATATTCTTACAACTTAATTGATGACAAACCAGTCTTTATACAATATGATAATTTTAATTGTAGCATCCATTTGACTTTTTGTTTTCATAATATAACTTTTTTCAATTGAAATAAATTTCGGTGTGAAAAATTGTTTTAGTTAACAAAAAAAATGCTTTTTGTTTTTATTGTATGTCATTAATTCAACTCGGTTGCAAAAACAATACATTTTAGAATTGTATAAAATTTTTGATAGCAATAATTCGAAATTGTGTTTGACCAAAAAAATGCTTGAATTATTTACCGAAGTAATGTATTTATAGCATCGAAAATACTTATCCAATAATACACAACAATGTAGATAAATGTAGCTAAATTTTATTACTTGTATAATAGGTTAACTGATGACAGTAACGAAAACTCATTTATAAAATACATTATTTTAGTTTTTCTTAACAAATAACAGATGTAGTAATATCGTATTTATATTTAATAATATGGATATATTGTAATGATTTGGTGACTGTATTAACTCTCTCTCTTGTAAGACGTTACCGTGCGTGCCTCGTAACTAGAAAATGCGGGATCATTTCCCACGGCTGTCGGATTTTTAAAAAAAATCCGAAAATGCAGAACTTAATGCCCATAATTTTCGTGAAAAACAGTCTGTCAAGACACTTCTTTCACATTGTGGAGATCCATATATTCCACCTTTGGAAAAAAATATATCCATATTGTGTACATTGATATGCTTTAACTATGAAACGGACACTTAAAAAATATCTCTGAAAATGAAACTGATTAAAACACATGAAAAATTACTTCTTACTTAGAAAACCTCATCAGAAAATAGTTTAGATTAAGTTAGGCTAGATTGGGCAAGGTTTGGATAGCTTAGATAACTTCATTTAAGAAGTTTTTACATTTACGGGTTTTTTCGTTATCTAGTTTACGGTGAAGAAAGGTATATTTTACTGAGAGTAACACTGTCTGTCGTAGCCTCGGTTTTATGACACAATTTTATAAAAATACCAAAATTACATATTTTTTACGTCATTAAAAAATATATCAGGAGTTTGGAATATTATTACGCCCTCTGTTTCTTATAGTATATAAAAAAAACATACTATTATTATGTTTACTTTTGCATATTAAATTATTATCATATTCACTCGTGACCTGATTTTAATTGGTAAAATGATAAGATTATAGAATACGATACGAACACAAAATTATAATGATAATTAATAATAAAGATACATGAGATTTTATCTCCGATTTGAGAGAGGGCCAAATTATCACATTACAACCTTAGCGTGTGGAGATCTAATCCAAAACATTCTTTAACGTTTTGAACTTAAATTATCATGTCAGAGTGGATAAAGGTTTTCTCTTAGCAATCCTTTCAGTGATATCAAGTACTTTTATTTACTATTTTATCGCTTCAATAATTATCTAGTCTGCCTATACTGTGGAATACGCTTAAGGTATCGATATATTCCAGCTGAGTGAGCTTAAGTTTAAAATAAATGATATTTTATAAATTACTGATATATTTTTTTAAATACATCCGCGCTTCACATGGAGTATATAGATCTTCTAATATTAAGATTTTTTCACGATGAAAAATTTTGGTTTTTTTTTTCTACGGGAATTGGTTGTCATTCAATTGCTCAACCAACTGGAGGGCCAGTCTTGTATTTAAAAATTAATACTTTTTTTAATGATAACAATTTCGAATTTTTGTGACTCTCACTCCCAAAGTATTTTTAGCAGTATTATTTTCATTACGCGAGTATTATAAATTATCTGGTATTCCTTCGTTATTTTACAATTAATTATAAAATATTTGTATCACCTCCTAAGTGATCTTTTGTCTTTTTTAATCTGTCTTCTAACAGTAATAAGGAGTATTTTATAATTTTTTTTTTTTTAATAAATTAAATAAAATTTCTGTAGACAATAAGTATAGACAAATAATAAACAATATCACCTGTCAATGCACGTTTTAAAAAAAATACGTCACTGTTATTTTATCAAATTATTCCATATTCAAATTTTTTTTAAATATTCCCAATATTATTCTTTATACAACAAAATATTAAATCTTTGTATTAGATAAAACGTCAAAAATTCATTCCGCTATCGCCGATTTCTAATTTATTATTGTTTGCTTAAATTTCCAGCGGATGTTTTCAAAATTGTGACATACAAAGATAATAACGAATCAAAATAACTGGTTTTTTTCGTATGTACAAAAATTTTAAAAGCTTTCGCTGTCAGCGGTTGGTAAAAAAAACATTTTAGCTGTTGTAGGACCTCGGCTTACGAAAAGTGTAAACACACTTCAAATTTACCTCGAAAAATGGGATGTGTTTTTATTTTGTGTCCTATTTTAAGACGGATGGCCGTTTTTTATTAAATATCTTCCATTATATCAGACACTTCTATTATATCATAATAAATGTTATACATACTGATTTACTTTGGGTGACTTGTCAAACTTACAAAGTTAAAACTTCTACGTACTCTTTTCTAGCAGTGCCATGCAATTCTATTGATTTTTACCAATGACTGGATTGTAATACTATGCAAGTGTGTTATCATTTAAATGATGAAGCAAAGAGATCAATTTTGGTTCACCACATCCACAAGCAACTCTTATTAAGTAAACAGTAATTTTTCGACTTTCATAAAAAAATTGTCATGACATGGCGAACGAAAACCATTTTGTCGAATTTTAAAACTTTTAATGTAATATTTTTTTCTGGTGCTTAGTGCTCGTTGTGTAATGTATTAACTACTAAAGGCATAACAAATAAGCGTTGGGAAAATATGTATTTTTAAATTTAGACTTGAAAATAGTTAACAAGTATTCTACCTTTGTCTCCCCGGTTAGCGCAGTTGGTAGCGTACGTGACTATCAATCCGGGGAATGCGGGTTCGAGTCCCCATCTGGTGTTGGATTTTTTTAAAATCTAACAATGCAGGACTGGATTCCCATTGGGTTGAGCAATTGTTTGACAAACGATTCTCGTAAAAAAATAAACTGTCAAAACGTCTTCTCATTACGGAGATCCATATACTCCACTCGCAGTGGGTATCTTCATACTGTGTAGATCCATATGCTTCCATGGTTTAAATAAACATGGTTTAAATAAAAATAAAAATTCTACCACGGTCTAGGAAATGCCAATCAATGCATTGGCAAGATGCTTCTAGGTTAATTAAAGCAATTTACGTTTATTGCACTACGGTATACGCCATCATAATCGTTGTGGCAATATGACGAATGGTCGAGATCAAGCACGTTAAAAGCGCTAAAATCACCTCTAGGTAAGACATCAATTTATGTAATAAAATTATACCATAACGAAGACTTGACAAACATTATAAATGTGTCGTTTGTGTATTTAGCTATATGAGTGCTAAATCAAATCATTTATTTTTTTAAGTAAATACATCCTGCTTAAATATAATATAATTTAAAAAGTTGTTTTAATTAGTCCACGAAAATTAAAGGAACTCTTTGTGAATTTATAAAGCATATCGATTTACGAGGCAATATTAACAAAACCATAAATACATATTTTTTCACTAAAACCTTACATCTTTAGTTATAGAAAGTGAGTTTATACAGTGAATTCTCATGCGAATCAAAAAGTACAAAAAGAAACGTAGTGCGTGTCTATGGATTATTCTTTCCGCCTTTCGATGGCGTTTCCAGCCAGAAAAACAAATAGAAATAACAAGGAATTGCTGCTGAAGCATTGACATATTGTATATTGATCTGATTCCCACTGCGAACTTAATTGAGTGGAAGGCTCCAAAACGAATACCTTTTTATTTAATAAGCCAATTTGAGCTTCGAACTGACTGTTGTACTAACTTAAGTGCACTATAATGTAACTAGTTCTATTTTCCTATTTCTTTTTCATTAATTCAAACTACAAGTTAAGCGACAACCAGCAAAATAATATAATAGACATATCAGTAATCAATTCTATACTAATCTGACAGATTATCTGTAACTATTTTATTTAAAATTGTTTTAATTTTGCCTAAACAATTACAATTCAATTAGTATATCATTCGATATGACTATAGAGTTGTCTTCTTATTTATTGTAGGTTTTGCTGTTTGGTAAAAGATATTACTTTGTCATGAGCTAAAATCTTGTAAATAAAAAAAAATGTTTTAATAATAATTAGATGTTATTTAAATCCTACAGCTTAGTAAGTTTTACGTGTATGTATAGTTATGTGGCGTAGAAAAGAGTGGATATAATTAAAATATACCAAGATGAATAATAAAAGGAAGATGAATATGGCCGAAGGAAGATGTATATTTAGTTAATTTCTTTTTAGTCACTTTGGTCGGCAAGTTTGCAAGCACGTATAACTTGACATCGAAGGTTCCGGTTTTATAGTTCGTAGCTGTATACATATAATAATGCTCTGTAAAAATCGTTTATTGCCTATGAGTTAAACAGTTAACTGATAATCATTTTTCGTCAAATGCAATATATCAAGATGAATTTGCACATTGTAGAAATTTATAATCTTCACATTTGTTGCGGACATATCAAAAATATACTCAAATACTGATGATAGAATTATTAAATACGTGTTTGTAAATGATTTAATTAATAAATTTGTCCTTTTCTTTCCATAGTTGATATGAGAAAATATTTAGTGTAATATATGAGTAAAAAAATCTGGGTTTCAGTCGATAAATATGAACTTCACTATGTTCACACTTGGCTGAGCACTCTTTCAGGCGTTTTCAGAAATAATCCACTTGTCGTAAGTTGATTAATATCATTATAACCCGCTGTCGATTAAATCCGGCATTAGATTTATGAGACGTCTGACTTAACTTATTTTGATTAGATTAATTGAGACATTACGCAGAATATGAACCGGAATATCTAAGGTCAACTTTGAGGTTTTCACAAAATTTTCCACATAGTGAATAATTTTCCCGTGACTAGAAATTATTAACCTATTTAGATCTGCTTTAATACTAAGAATATGAAAAATTATCTCTGTTAAAATTACATGTAATAATGGACCAATTAAAGTGGAAAAATCACAGTTTTCCAATATGTAAAAAATTATGCAAATATTAGTTCACAAGCTTATAAAATATTATTTGACATATATTCTCTTTGTTTTATGTTTGCAATATGTTACTTATGTATATTATTATACGTTTTAATTGATATGTAATGCCTAAAGGTACTCTGAATTAATTTTGTAAAAATGAGGTACGGGTCAATCTAGAACCTTGTCAAATTTCCATGTTTACCAACTTGTCATTGATAAATCGTTGCTTTAGGATTAGTTTGTCGAATATCCATAGTGCGTTATTTGAAAATAACCTGTTGTTATAAAATAGATGTTTTATACAATATTATACACTGTAAATCTATTCATTCATAAGATATCGATCATAAAGCTTCAAAAAAATCTCAGATACTTTCGTGTATTTACCTATATGTATTTAATTGAGATTTGTTTTTCATCTTCCGAACATTTGTCGGGTGTTCTTTTCGTCAAACCAATTTTGAAGCAAAGAAATAATGATACATGTTTCATTTATAATACAGGGTATGATTTATTTGTAAGGTTCCTAAATGTCTACGTATAAATAAACATTATATGAAACTTCAAGATCAGTGTGCAATATTATGTACATATGGTTTGAATGCATTAATGTCGACAATAAATTACAGATTATTTTGATTAATTCAACTTTACATTTGACAAAATAAGACGGTAATATTTAATTCAAAATCGATACTTATTTCTTTTTATTTTTTTTTCCTTTTCAATATCCGCTTCTTAAGTAGACTTTATAAGCACCCCGTTTCCAAGAATCCTTGTAAATACTAGCCAACATTTTCGCTCTCTTCCAGGTCATGCCAGTATTACGTACATACGCTGAATACGTCCTATGGATAGTATTAAACCGGTTTCAAGGATATCAAAATCTCTTGAGAACCAGAATAGTTTCAAAATTTTAAGGCATCTACAGGATATGGACGTCTTCTTTTGTAATTTTTCATATTTAGTCAATAATACCGAATATACAATCAATTTTTACGGCATAATATTAATGAAATATTTATTTTATTATTAAGATATCCGATGCGAACACATTTTAGTTATATATTATTTTAAAATAAACATACTAACAGATAAAAAAACTAAAAGCAATTAAAGAAGCGCCTATTGCAGTCGTTATTTTCTCGATATGCGTATGATTCCACTTACGTTTAATACACTGTTTAGGGGTGTGTTTGCTATAAAATGTGACCTGCCGTGAGTTAGATTAAAATGCATTGATTATTCAACCTAAATTACGTTAGTTAACTCCAAAATGTGAAGCGCATGTCAATAAAGCTAAGCATGTGATTTTTATAAATGAAGTTGAACGTAACTGCACAAAGATGTGCGCACCGCCGCAACAGACAGTTTCTGAAACGCACAAATGTGTCCACACCTTAAATAATGGGTTAAGTTGTATTAATTATATAATAAGATCATTTATTTGGTTTTACGTATGTTTAAAAGTTTAAATATAAGTTTTAGATAGAATATATTTGTAGTTAGTGAACTTTCAATCGGTAAACCCTGGAGTTCGAATGTTGACATTCCTAACCTGGATTAATGAGCTACACATTTTAAATTTATATTTAGACGAAATATTTATATGGTCAATGGGTAATTTTCTTATAATAGCATTTTGCAGTAATCAAATTTGTTTTAAATATACGTCGTTTCTTTACTTTTCTATACAGATTACTTTTTATTGTATAAAACATTTTAAACTTTTAGTGAGTAATGGATATAGTATATATGTAAATATATATATGTTATAGTATTGCCATAACTCTTCCATATACAAAAATAAGCTCAATTTCTACTATTTGTCACATAATAATATATTGTAATTCAAAAAAGACGAAAAAAACAATAAAAAACGTGAGTAAAACTTTGTTATTCTCACTGAGTATAGAGCTAAAAGCAAAAACCCCTTTCCGGTTTATATAATGTATAATAATATGATATATCAATGTGCGCATATGACGTGTGTTATTTCATACCCGTTTCAATAACATCCCCAATATGAAAAGATCATTCGTACACAGACGTGAAGGATTGAAAACCAAATGTTTACATTTCAGTGGTAAAAAGGCCTAACCTTCTCCGTCTTTAAATATTGGTTTTTTGGCCATATTTTTAGTGCTATGTGCCTAAAAACAGTATCGGCTCAATTTATCAACAGCGCGGCAGTTGCCTAGAGCGCCATCAAAGATCATCCAAACGCAAGAAAAAGTGAAAATAATAAATAAAACATCGCTTCAATTAGACACTTTCCATAATTCACACTTAACCTGTGGGCTACTTTTGGCAAATTTGCAAAATGCGCTTAACTTTTGCGAAAATCAACATATTTACTAAAGCACTTTAAATAGTTCAATATTCTTTTGTTTTCTGTACTAAAAAATAAACGCAGAACCAATTTTTGTTTTGTTGAAACATTATTGTCACAGCTTATATAATTATCACTTAAAATGAAGACATTGCGAATTTTTGATGATTGAGAAAAAATGTAAAATAATCTTCATCGGCATTAATAAACTCATTTAAAATTTACGAAAGTATTTAACATGTTTTACCGGAACTGAAAAAAAAGGATGCTAAGCCAAGAAAGACGATTCCGGTCGAAAATGATAGGCTAGGATAAAATAAGCTTAACACATTTGTAAATTGATATGAGTAGTGACGACATTTACAAAGTATAGAGCGAGAAAGTTTTCTGGTTTTCTTATAAAAATGTAGTAAGGGTATTTGACTACAGTTGGCTGTCAAAATATTTAAAATATGAGGTACGGAACGTTCCGAGTCTAGCAGATAACCGCTGGAGAATACAATCACGTAATATTACGGTTCCCGCAGATCAAGTGTTAAATAGGCAAGTTGATGTACATATAAATAAAGATGTCACTTTAAACGACAGGCAAAGATGCTCGATCATTTGATTTGTAATGAAAATTTACGCGTAGTTTATTATGGTAATTTGCGTTACTATAGTATTCGTTTTTAAATACTGAACTCATTTCTATATTTTAAGTTTTTTCTTTACAATTTTTGTTATGATTATACTTAAAAGGGGCGCCGGGATTTCTTCAGATGTCAGTAACCACGCGGCCGGCCCTGCCAAAAAGTATAGTGAGGAAGCTGAATAAATAACTTTTAGATGGAAAAGCACTTAAGATTCAAGATTTCCTACCTGATTAAACGAACTATATTTGGTTTTTCATTTTTTAAATTTGCTAAGTGGATTCATCGATTTTATTGAACATCGCGACAAACCTGGCAAGTATCTACTCATAACTCATTCCACGTCGTCCACAATAGAGGAGATATTGTTCTCGCCATCAGACAGTTTTAAATTCTGATACCTCGCTTTTATTTTTAACCCAAAAATATCATATCGATCCAAATAAATCCGCTACTAGATAAATACTTCGTCTGGCCTTCTCTATTCTTGTTGTTTTTCTTATAAATCACCTTGAATGTAAAACTTATAATATTCAACACATTTCGTAAAACTTGTTATAAATCATTACCATCTTTTAAGATCAATATATTACTAAATAAAGACCTCTTCAGTCTGATTATATTCTTCCTTATCACGTGCATATCATTAAAACAGGTTCTAAATATATATTTCGGATATTTTCCACATCTTATAGGTCATGGATGAGCAAATTTAACCAGTGTTATTAATGGGACTTATTAAATTTTTCATAATGTCACCCACCGTTCAGGCAATGTTCAAAAGCCACGTATTCTGAAGAACCAATTTTAGTTGATTATGTCACCCGAAGCGTAAAATTACTCTGATTAAGTCCGAATATTAAAATAATCTAATTTTTCCTTCATTACCATACTTTCTAATCGGGATATATCAAAGTTATATGTTTAGGGTTGGTGACTTTAGCCTGAATGATGACGATATGTTTTGCCCGTTTCTATTTGAGATTTTGAATTCATGAGTCTCATAGCTTATCGACTTCATGTGTCTCAGCGGGTGCTTTTATCTATTTCTAGTAACTTTTACGGTACCATTTTTAAGTAGGAGACTTAACTGTAAATATGGAAAGTAAAATAACTCACATGCATTATTTTGATAAACAAAAACATAAACTCCCTAGACCCCAGATCATTTGAAAAGATAAATTATATCAATAAAACCAATTAAAACAATTGAAAATCACATTTCCCGCTTGAATTGCGATATCACAAAATAAACTTTCCATACATACACGTATTTCAAAAAAAATATATGTAAAGCTTGTTCATTGTGACTTTTATGTCCGTTTTCACCTGTATCCTTTGTTGAATTAGGAAAATTTGATTATTAAATTTATCTGTCCACGTTAAAGCACCTGGCAGTTTTATTGTTCGACGAGCTTTATAAACGTGATTCGGATTTATTGGAAATATTTTGAAATAACTGTAGTTCTGTATTTGTCTAAAAATAAATTACAATTACGTTGTTTGAAATAAAGTTTTAAATCACTAGACGATACTTACGAGTTGACTAAACTAATTTCCGTTCGATCACCGGGTGTTTATTTATTTTTATATGAAAAATAACATGGTTGACAAAATACACTAATACATATACACCAATAGCAAGTTTTATTAATATAACTAAAACTCAATTAATAATGTAATCAAGATAGAAAGGGAATATAGGGAGGCAATAGAGAATTATTTGTCAGTTTATGTGTGTATTGTGTTTATTGGTAACCAGACAACTGCACACATGACAAGTGCTCACATGACACCTGCGCACACAT
>JAGVSQ010008516.1:0-14334 GCA_022683975.1 Rhyacophila evoluta
GTCGATAACAGTGATCTCACATATGGAAGTTTACCAGTTTTAAATAATTTAGAATATCTTGATATACAACAGTGTGACAATAATCACCCTATAAATAAAATATATGGATTTCTGCATTGTGTAGACTTATTTTCGACTGATATTTTTACTATAATTAGTAGTTCAAATTTTGAAAGCAATTATCAGCCATTCTTGCATTTATTTTTAAATCTAGTAGCTTTAAGGATGGAACTGGGGGCACAAACTATACTACTCTTTATAACAGAAATATTAATTAATTAGACAAATCTTACAAAAAGCATGTTATATTAATTAAGTATTATTGAAACAAATCAATCAGATACATCATCACTATAACGATTTATCATACCTATAAATCCACATAATTGAATTATGGTATTTATGACTATATTGTATATTTTATATTTATATTAATATTTATGATATATTAAGATTTTTGAAAATTTCTTTTGAAATTGCATATAAATTCACCCCCTTTCTTTGCTTAAATTATTATAAATATATAATTTTGGTCGTACTCTGATTTCATATTTGCTTGGTGGTGGTATAATAACTACTATACGTAATAACTCAGTTACGCAAAATTAGTATTGTTTCGGCAAAATCAATATATCAACCAATGATACCTTTAATTGTATCAGATATGGATTAAATATTACATAAAGTTCATGGATCTTTATCATGAGGCATTTGCTGGATTTAAATATGTATAATGAAGGGTTAGATACCCGTCGGTTTGAGCAATTGTCTGGCAATCAATTTTTGTGAAAAATAATCTGTCAAGACAAGAGATTCGTATGCATCACTTTTGGGGCGAATATCTTCACACTCTGTAGAACCTTAGGCTGAAGCTACGATATATGTATGGAACTGTATGGAATATATGTACGAAAATGGCAGAACGACAGCAGCACAGTGGTTGTAACAGAGATTCAACATAGTTATAAATATATTAGTGAGCAAGTGAGCAAGTTTGGCAGCACGATAACACGTTTTCATCACAACAACCTGCTCACTCACCTATTTATATCTATTTAGCATCTCTGTTGCCGACGCTCTGCCATTGTGGCATTTATCGTAGTTTTGACTTTGTGCTCCAATTTTAGACCGAACATAGTAACAAAAAATAAATAAAATAATACTTTATGGTTTTTAGATTTTTTGATAATCATCTATTATAGGATATAGTTAAATGACGTTATTATTTAGTCATTTAAAACTGGTAAACTTGCGTATGTGAGTTTGTAATCACATATGGAAGTTTACCAGTGTTAAATAATTTAGAATTTAAAATCAATTTTCATCAAGCACCATCAGTCAAAAACATTAATTATTTAGTCACCTGTAGGCGAGAAGAATGTTATGAAGATAATTCACTTGCTAAATCCGATATAGTAAATTTTAAATGTAGGATGTTTTATTTTAATTTGTTTTTATATGACAGAAAGCGTGGTCACCTCATGCATGATGTATGGAGTCCTCTCGGCTGATTCGAGTGGAGGACGTGTGAGCAAGAAATATCGACTTGTCCGAATCTGAAGAACTAGCGATGCACCATGTCTCATGAATATAATATGCCGGCCGCGACTTCGTGTAACGATATTCAGTTATTACCCCAATGCGAAATAGCTACAAGATGAAAACATCCAGTCGAAAATGTATAATTCTATCTAAGATTTGAACGAACGAGTTACGCACAATAATAATGATATGTGCATAACTTTCAAATTTTTCTCATTTTTTTGTTGTTATTTTGTGCCAAAAGGAAACATTGCCGAAATAACGATTACCACTGATTTATAACCGAGTCCCAAAAAATTTCAACCGTCTTTAAAATTTAGTTTTAATTCAATCGAAAGTTTTAAATTTATGTTTATATTTGCAATATTTCTCTCTGTTTTGGACTAATAAATCTTCTCCCCAAACTCCAGACTAAATTTAGTTTTTAGTGATTGTATTTAAATCTACTTTAAAATTTAAAATATAGACAGAGTTAAATAAAAATAAATGTGTTATAAAATTTTATAAATACTCAGCAATTGAAAATATTAGAGCTCTTCAGACATATCGACTGTGAAAAGGAAAAATTACGTAATCGACATATTATAAGCACAAAAAGTTGTATTTAATTATTTTGAGCCAAGCACAAAATATTACATAGACACAACCTTGGTGCGTGAATACTAAAACTGGCGATTTGCTTACTTAATCTGATATTAATTTAATAATTTGTTTGAAAAAAACGAATAACATTGATTAGGTGGAAGCCACTTTTCCTGGTCACAAATATCTCATTTTTTCAAATTTAAAAGCTTAATTTCGACACTAATGAAGTATTTTTAGCTCACAGCTTTTTGATAGAACTATATTAAGTTGTAAACATCCTGATTATCGAATAAAAGATATTTTTGAAAACTGAGAGCTACGTTGATACTTAAATACGTCGATACGATATGTAAAATAAAATCTAATTTTTAAGGCTTATTATTTTAATATATATTACATACGTTACGTCATAATATGCGTCTGCCATTGACAAATATATACATGTATAATATATCTTATCGAAATAAATTACTAGATATAATTGATGGGTAGACTTTAAATCAATAGTTATTTTTAACACAATTAACGTAAATCCACAATACTATTTTATGAAAGAAAAATAAATGATATTTCCATTATTCATAAAATACATGAAAAGGAATTTCTGGCTATATTTGAAAGTGGAAAAATGTTTAAATGAAATGATCTGATACTGGTCCATTACATTTGTAGTTTAGTTACTAAACTACCCTCATATAGAAAATGGCACATGTGATAATAGATTATAGAAAATAATTACTTACAATTGTTTTCCCCAAGTCAAATCATGATGTAGAATTTTTGAATGATTCCGTGAGTTATATAAACTGCGCGTTGGTTTATTTATTTTTCCTTTTAAAATAAAGCAATTAGAAAATGTTACGGATATGCACCATGGTACTTAATAAACCACCCGAGGAAACCGTACACTAGACACTGACAGATAATTGCGATAGATACTGAAGTACAATTTTGACCAAAATAAGGCCTCATTATTGTTACAATCGGAAATGCTTTTTTTTCAAAGTAATTAAATTTCGGCGAACAGTGCCGCGCCATGGCTTGGAGGCACTCTTGTGCAAATAGCCTGTTAACACAATATTTTCATTGATTTATAACTTGAACATTTAAAAAGCTTAAGCCCTCTTCAAAATATTATATTTAAATATCTTATACTTTTATGAAATACTTATTTTCGATATGCAAATATGCCATTACACGTAGACAAAACTCGCAGGATTTTTAAACGGCGCCCATCACGTTTGGGCACCCTTGTGCGGTACACGGTATGGGCATTTGAACTACTCGGTCCTCATTTCAAAGGTTATTAAAAACTATCTGCAGAATTATTCGGCAAAGTTACGGTGTACTACTGTAATCCAAAAACTATTAAATAAAATGGGAATATTACCAAGCGAAATGGACTCTTGGAGACACCGTGTAGTGTCCATATAATCCAACTAGGGATATGTTGAAAAAAAACGAGAACAAAATAATTTGTTTGGTATTATTTGTTATAATCATTCTTGTTCATAAAATCCATAGTAAGGCTATAAACAAAAAAATATATACATTATATACCATGTTCGCTCCCAGCATGGAGCATATGGATCTACACAGTGTAAAGATATCCACTCCAAAAGAGGAGTATGTAGATTTTTGCAATGTGAAGACGTGTTGACAGATCATTTTTAACGAGAACTGTTACCCAATGAGCATACAGTCCTGCATTTTTTGGGATGTTTAAAATCCGACTGGCAGAAATTTGAACCCGCATTCCCCGGATCGCTAGACATGCACGGTACCAACTACGCTACCAAATAAACTAAAAATAGCTGCTTAAAAATCATAAATAAAATTTCACTATATCAAACCGGTTTCCTATATGCTGTATTATATTATAATAGTGTTTAATGCTAACTGTCCGGTAAAGAGGATCTCTACATTACCACTGGGTCCAGTTTTAATTAATATTTTCCCCGCTGGCAGCGGCGGTGCGCAGACAAATCGCTGACTATTTACGTGGTCCACAAGCGATGTGATATTAAGATATGTTTTGATTAATGCCCATAAAAAGAGGCACTGGGTAGTTTTAATGCTTATAAACGCATGCTTTGAATGAAAAATCATTGTTTTCAATTTACCATACCGCACAATCGTTTCATTTGTAATATATCTAATATCAATCAATTCTTTCGATATTTCAGTTTGCCGTTTTCTTAAATTATGAATATTATAATTAATTATTCACAATGTGAAGTCTCGTATTGTGATACTAATTTTTACGAGAATTTATTAAAGTTCACAATGACCCAATCCTGCATAGTTTTTTTCCAGCTGCGAGAGTTGAATTTACCATATATTTTCCAATAACCAATTCGAGCACAATTTAAATTAAGTTATCTATGTTTATACACTTGTATATGAATCGTTTAACACGAACAATGGCTGAAATTCAAAAACTCCAATTCTTTGTAAGAATAAACAAAATTTCAGCAACACATTATGATCTTATATTTTTGATTTTGATACACACGTGGCACTTCTACTGATTCCTAAAGTATTAATTTAAATCTTACAATAATAGAGACTTCAGTGGCTTATAAAGCCCATTTTGGGCTTGGAATTTGGACCTTGAAATTCCGTATCTCCACAAGATTTTTTTTAAATTTAAAACTGCAACAATACCCAGGATGTTGAGAGATTAGCCTCGTGAAAAATATCAAAATATAATCAACACAAGTTTTCAGATTGTGAAGTTTCATTTATATACTTTGAATCTAGTATGAATAAGGCTGAAGCTCCGATAGATGCCACGCGGTAGAGCGACAGCATCAGAGCGTCGCCAGCAGAGATGCAAAATAGCTATAAATAGGTGAGTCAGCAAGTGGGCAAGTTGTTGTGAAAACAACGTGTTGTCGCGCTGCCGAGCTTTATATTATATATATATAATACAATATTAAAAATTGCGAGCTTAGAATTGTGATTATTTTTTATATTATATACAAATAAGTTTGCAAATATGAAACAATTAAAGTTTTACTATAGCTTCACCCTGAAAAAATAAAAATAAATGAGTATCTGAAATGATTCTATCGTCAATTAACTTAAGACGTCATACATCTATATTTTAAATTGATTATGTATACTTTATTTATAATCCCTTTTCACAAATAACTTTGTACGTCTCTGTGACCGCATTGAAACCAGGACATTTTGTGATTATAAGCCTTCAAATCTACCTACCCCACACGTCTCTGTGCAAGAGAATAGGGGCTAGAAGCAAACATTTTCAAAATTTTACAGGCAGTTGTGTGCAAATAAAACGTATTGGTTTCATTTAAAATTAATTTTATTGACAAAAAACTTATTCTTAAACACCCTATAATAATTATAAGGTATTAAGGAATAACAGACGTTCGACTTGATATGAAATTTTAAATTATGATTATACATAGAAATGTTTTAATATTTGATATAATTTGTAATATTGGTTAATTCTTTATACATTGAATAAGCGTTTCTTATCGAATGTCTGTTTGAAATGTTTGAATACTTTTATTCAATAATGGTACTTGGAAGCGTAGTTGGTACCGTGAGCGCCTAGCAATCTGGAGAATGAGGGTTTGCTGTCGGATTTCAAAAATCCAAAAATCTAAGATTGGATGCCCATTGGGTTGAAGAATTGTCTCACAAACAATTCTCGTGAAAAATAATCTGTTAAAAAGTTTCCACATTGCAGATATCCATATACTCCACCTTCGGAGTAGATGATTTACACTGTGTAAATCCATATGCGCCACTTTGCCAACGAAAATAACTTAAAAAATAGTTTTGGTGATAGATATTTCGGCTGTACCACTGTTCACATTTAATTCACACCTGGATAGTTAATAATTTCATAAACAAGCTAATAACGATTAGTTTGCTGTTATAAGACACAGTTACAATGAATCAAACGAATGGTTAATAGATAAACATTGTAAAAATAGCCATACAAAGGACGTATTTAAAGTGTTGATCTGTAATCTGCAATCGACTTAAAATTTAAATAAAAAATACAGCTTACTTTTGAAATATTTCTGAATCGGTTAGTATTAACCCCATGTCCATTATTTAATTTAATACTACACGTGTTTATTTTACATATTATACATTAGATTTTGTCACGTGTCAAAACTAAGAGACTTGTATAACGCTGAATGTATTAGGAAGAATAAAGCCCATTTATAAAAAAATTGAATTAACAAAAATAATAAGTTGAAAGTCTCTGGTTCCTAAACTGTGAATACCTTAAATGTTCACACAAAGGTTTCATAGTATAGATATCATATTAATTTAGCGTGTTTTCATTGTTATTGCAAGGTAGTACGTGAGAACGACGACCTTGCGTAATAATATAAGTGCGTGAAAGGATTCCGCATCCTATTATAAACCCGGGACTTAGAAGCGAAGCCCTCGAACTGGCACAGAAATTTATTATTAAAAAGAAAATACTTTGTGAACATTTAAATATAGTTTGAGAAAGTTTAACTCAGTTTATTTATATGGCAGTTATAGGATGAAAAATAATTTTACCATAAAAGTATCAAAGAGGTTAACGTGTACATTACGATGCCGTATTATTACAAAAAAAATGCAGAACTGGAAGCTCAACAGATTAAGACTCTCAACCAATCCTCGTGAATTAAATATATCTCAAATCCATCATCCGGTAAATTTATATAAAACACTTGTGGAGTTGGCTCCTTCGCACTGTAAAGATCTTTATACTCTACTTTCAGAGCAGACATAAGTAAATAGAAAATATTAAAACACAATATTTTTAATCGAGGTACATAAAGGTGAATGTTTTTCTGTTTTTTTTTTTGTTCGCTATGTATTTAACAGAGTACATGCCAATGAAGCAAAACTTTTCAGGAATACTCATCTTATCCTGGAGAAGGTCGTGGGCTACTTTCCCCCCGAAAATTATAAGTTCTCCCCCTCCCAAAAGAGCTTCATGGTTTCGTTACATATGTAATATGTTTTACCGGGCAACGCTGGGTGCCCTAAGCTAGTGTTATATTTTACATATATCGATATTACTATGTGTATATAATTCGAAATTTTTGTAATACGTTATTTTTGACATATGAGTATGGAAATAGTTTTTAATTTTCAGTAATTAAATGAGGCTTTATTTACATTCTTTGAATTAGTTAACTATTGTAAATATGACATTTGTTAATTACATCCGAGTAAGTCAACTTAAGTCAATTAATAACAAAATAAAAACGTTGCAAAATGATTTGTGCGATTTTTTAATAATTTTAGAGCTAATTATCCTTAGTTATAAAATTTTAATACATGTATAACTGTCTAAATACAAGTCACTTACCATTCAAATTGAGAACTAAGCTCACCACCATTCAACAACTATAAATTATATTAAGTACGAAGGATTAGAAAAGCTTTATTTATTGCTTTACCGTACCGATCTTAATTATTATTGATAAGAAATCAGTTATGGAAAATAATCTGTCAAGACGTCTTCATATTGTGGAGATCCATATACTCCTCTTTCGGAGTTGATATCTTCACATTGTGTAGATTCATATTCTCCATATTAGGAGCGAACACGGTGTATGTGAGAGAGTTTTGAAAATATGTTTTTTGTGTTAGTTTTATACTCAGTAAAACCATAGTCCCTAACAAGTTTTCGTGAAAGTTAAGGATCTAAAACTAAATAGGCAAATCTTCCTTAGCTCAGGTTGTTGCATCACAAAAAAGTAAAGGTATTCTTTAGGCAGGTAAATTGTTAGATGTTAACGCGACTTATTATGGAGAAGAGAGATGGTCACGTTTTGAGAAGACCCAAAAACTGGTTTTCCCTTCCTGTCGACGAAAAATAAAAAATAAATACATAAAGCAAAATAGCGTATGAAATGGATGAGTTCTCTTTGATATACAATCTAAATTAACGACTGTTACATTATTTACTTTCTTTGTGTGCCATTAAGCATATAAAATGTATTTTAATTTTATCTCCTACATAACTGTTAAATAAAATCGGAAAGAAAATTATAATCATTACAGATTAGTCACCCTACATTTTATGAAATCAAAAAAATTAAACACTATCATAATAATATATTTACAATCAACCAACTTATCCTGAACTAAAACTTCCAAGTATGCAAATGATATAACAACGGATAAAAAAATCTTTAACGCGAATTAATTCCGTTTAAATGATTATAGTTTTGCTTTTATTATAATCTTTTGTATATACAATATTAAATTGACTCATAAAAATATTCTAACGTTACACCTTGCATTAATAAAACCGCTAAACAGTCATAAAAATCAAATTAACGAAATAACTTAATAAATATTATACATACAAAAAGCTTATATATTTTATATTAATTATTAAAATATCATCCAAACAATCTTTCATCAAAACTGTTTTATAATATTGTTTATTTATGAACATGTTTCTACTTGAAAAGTTTACACTAACAATCAATTACTAATTTTTTTATAAAAACAAACAACAAAACAGACTAAAAAGCAATCTGTCAAATTATGGAGATCCATATACTCTACTTTTGGAGTGGATATCTTCACACTGTGTAGACCTGACATGGTATAAAAAAGCAATAAGCAATCGGTGAATTTTAAAAATATTTAAATATATTTTTGTGACATCTGGCTTGATATGAACACCATAAATGTTAAATAGACACCAAATACAGCCTTGCGGGTGTAATCAAAGACTTGAAATTTTGCATGTATTTTTTTGAATTTAACATCCATAGAATTTGTTACCGTTAAATCTATTGTTTATATTGTCTTTACAACCGAAATAAAGCATGTATTGTTTGAAGATACTTTGCATACCGAGGGAAGATTTTGCGTAATTTAAAAAAAACATCACAAATATTTACATTTTTCTATTTGTTGAACAGCAGGCTTTATGATGTTTAACCTTGTAGCAGTAAATTATTACTGTAATAAAATATGTTTAAAAAAAATACTATTTAACACAATTTAAAAAATGGTCAACCGTTAGATTTGAATATTGTTTGTGTTAGTAGAAACCAAAACACGGCCGTCATAAATGTATGACAATAGAAATTTTAGATGTTATTGTAGTTACTAAAGTTACCTTGAAAAATATTTATCATATACATTTGATAATATTATACAAGAACAAGCATTTGCGTTGAAAAATTGTGTTTTGTCTTCGTTGACCATACATTTTATCGGTGTTGCGTTTTGGGTAATAAATTACCTGATTCGTACTTAAGACAGGTAAAGATTATGAAATATTGTAAGAATATTTGAATCTTGCAATACCTGTTTCAAAAAGTACAATTTTATGTGAACAACACAAATGAAAACCATTAATACTTATACAATAACACGGATAAGTACTAAAATTTCTTTAATAGAAACGAGGCGAGGTTCTTCTTCTTCCATACTCGCTGCAAATGGAGCATACGGACACCACATGCAGACTCTAAGAATGCTTGTCACCAGCTAGAATTCTTGCGTCCTCCCAGGTCATACCTACGTCCCGTAACTCCGCCGAAATACATTCAAATAGTATTTAGCGGTTTTTCAGGACGCCTGAAACCAGTCGGCTTGAAGGATAGGCAGATCAGGTTAAGACTATCTTGAGGCATCCACAATGAGTCGATGAGCTAGATCCAACAACGCAGCTTCACTTTATCAGTAATTGCAGGTAAGTGAGTAAGGCATTGCATGGCACGTTCTCTTATCTTCTCGTTATGAATGAAGTCATATCACGTATCCCAAGAATTCTTCGCAGGGATCTATTCTTGAATTTAGTATACGGTTTGTTTGAGAAATTGTGGGGAGCCATATTTCACAACCATAAAGTAACACTGACAGAATGCAGGTATTGAACAGGAGACATTTAATTTCTACCTTGTAAAGCTTATATCCTCCAGCTAATTATATTTGAATGACGACCTCATGTTTTTTAAAACCATGTTCGCTCCCAAAGTAGAGCATATGGATCTACACAGTGTGGAGACGATTTGACAGATTATTTATATTTATATTCAATTGGCTTATTGTCTTATAAGTTTTTAATACGATTTCTTTTATTGAAATTATTACAGTACGGCAAGATGCCAGCTGTGTAATGTATCATTAAAAATACATTACTGCTTATTTTATGTGCATTATATACTAATAGATCAATATTTATTATAACTACTTAATTAAAGTGTTTGATATAAAACTTATTGATCTATCAAATAATTACTTTCAGATTGATTGGATAGCTTTTTAAATACTATATTATAGAGACTGAGAGAAAAAAATACAATACACGCATTTAATTATACAAAATATTTAGATTTAGTAATGAAATTTAAAAAAAGTTATATTACATTGATGAATTTCGTACAAAATTTCACAGTTGCACATGTTATAATACATCGAATTCACCAACTTGCTCCAGCTTAAATTTCAGTGGAAAATATCTCGAGTTGTGCAAAAACAAACTTGTCGTGTGATGCGGCCTTTATACGGCGTTATTACAATAATAGTTATCGGCCACCTGTTTAAGCACACTTCCCAATGATAGAGGTCCGCTTGTAATGTAATTCTACCTCTCGGTCCCTGAAATTAACCTAATTCAAAGCGGATGAGCTATTTGAATAATATTTTTATGAATTATAATGGGTATTTTTCATTTGAATTAAATATCTAGTAGTTACTTCTTTTAACTGAACGTATTATACTAATATAACATACCAAAAATTACTAAAATTATTATTTTCTGCTGAAATAATTACGTCTTAAAATGCAACTGATGAAACTTGTGATACATGTTTTTGTATTTATGAAATAAGCAGGTTCGTGTTTCTGAGCTGAAGATTGCGGGCTCAATTCTCACACCTGGTGGTTTTTTTTAAATTCGAAAATGAAGGACCGAATGTTTAATAGATTGAACAATTTATTGACAGTCAATTTATTCAAAGTACAATCTCTAAGCATAGCTTCGACTAAAACAAACTATGCGGAGATGTATATACTATATTTATGGGGTGGTAAATCTTTACACTTTTGAAATAAAAATACTCCAATTTTGAAGCGAAAATAATAAGGAAAATGTAACTTCTATTAATCTATTGATACAGATAGAAATAGTTTTATTGCATATGGATGGCTTTTGTTTAAAGTTAAAGTTAAACTTCATTATGAATTGCTGGATGTGTAGTTTTATACGGTACATTGAATGATATTTTTGTAAATTTTACACCAATAGTCAGAACAATTTTTATACCCTGAATTAAATAAATTAACGCATTAGACTCATTTATCGCGAATTAAACTATTATTTTCTGCAATTTTCTCAAAGTTAAAATACGTTCAAGCCTCGTTGTTACTAAGTACCTTTTTACATATAGTTCGGTCGATACCTTAGACTTTGAATTAAGGATTACATTTAAATACATTCTTGCGATGACTATATAGGTTAAGTATCTACGAGTATGAATGTAAATACTATGTTTACTGTCTGGTTTACTTGCTCTCGATTAACCATACAATTATACGAATGGTAAATTGCAATGCTATGTAGCAGACACTTGTATGTATATCGTATTAAAGATCACCCAATATTGTGTTGATAGATTTTGTATAATAGTATTTATTTGCATATAATTTTTTGTATTTTATTTAATTAATAGTAAAGGTAAACTAAATAATCGTATTACAAAAAAGAAACTGTCTAAATAATATTCTTATAAGTAATCTCAACTTTTTGTTTGTTGATTTAAATTAAACATCGTTTGTAAGTTGAAAATTTACTCTTTAATCACGTTAGTTAATTTATTTTATATTTAATGTTTCTCTTAGAGAGTTCTGTAATGTATTACAGCATCTATTGCTTCAATAATATCAATCCGTCTATGAGTAGATATATTTTTTTTTAGTCCATAATGTACACATTATAAATAATACTCCAAAAGTATTTAACGTTTATTTTATACAACTAATTCTTATGCATTCATTAGAAGAGAAGTTATGTTTTAACGACTCAATTTTGCGAGTGAACATCACAGATTCGAACGATAATTTGATGATTCAGTGTAATAATTTTGAATTAAAAATAATTCAAACATTAATCACACGTCCGTAAATTATTGACAACTCGTTTCAGGTGTCAAAGATATTTTGTTTCTTCATTTTAAGCGATAGTTGCCAACACAATAAATATATTAAATTGTTTGATTACTTATGCCATGAAGCGCTTGAGAATACTAAATTAATGATGCTGCCAACGCAAACATGGTGCATTCTAAATAAGGAAATTAAGTAATCATATGTTTTTATTACAAAAAAAATAATAGAATTCTTCGTATTATTTTCTCAATATGCACAAGGATTTCTCATTCTTATAAAAGACAAGTAATCTTATGTGTGTGCTATAGTTTAGCCAATTGGTTAATCAATTATTAGACAGTATAACAAATAACAGTTTATTTATTATGGAATTGCGTTTAGCACATTGTCACTAACTAATATAATAATTGCCACATAAAGAATCAATTCATTTCGATTGGCCTATTAACCCAATGATGTGAAAACGTATTTACTGGCGTAACTTTGAGTGTTTTATCGTTTTGTCTCCTTCGTTCAATAAAGAAAATGTAATCCTGGAAAATTTACCATTTGAATAAATTAAAATGATACGTTGGCATTGAAATAGTCCTTACTTTAAATACGTAATTTCTTTTCGAATATTTAACATCATATTCTTCTTGATTCCTTTTATTATAAAAGTAGCCAAAACCATTCATAAGTTCATACTTAATTTAAACTAAATATCTAATAAAACACATCATGTGCATGTATGCAACAGTATATACCTGTGTGTTTGGCTATATGTCAGTAAATCTCCACGAGAATGTGATATATATATCACTTATTTTTTATATAATATGAATACATTAAAACTAAAGTAATCATTAATATGACACTAGATACCTATGCATACTTTAATATAATTGGATTTAAAATCATTTTCACATTGCGAAAATCTATATACTCTACTTTGGGAGTGAACATGGGGAAAAGAAGAAAGAAGAAGAAGTTTAAAAAACATGTCATTCAATATCAAATCGAATTGAAATCGTACGTCTTCAGCACGACATTTAAATTCTTCTATGGTTTTTTTTCATATGGAGTACTGACTTACTTATGTATGTACTTTGCCAAAAAAGCTAATACTTGGCTTAAGTCTACTATGCTACCGTCGTTTTTAATAAATTAAGAACGTTATACAAATCAGTGCTAGGTTATAATTTATAGGCCCAATAGAGTAAAAAAAAGTCTCCCCGGTTACGCGTAGTTGGTAGCGTGTGCGCCTAGCAATCCGGGGAATGCGGGCTTGATTCCCTATCTGGTCGTATTTTTAAAAAAATCTGAAAATGCAGGACTGGATACCCATTGTGTTGAGCAATAGTCTGACAAACGATTCTCGTGAAAAATAATCTGTCAAGACGTCTTCACATTGAGGAGATCCATATACTTCACTTTCGAATTGGATTTCGTTACACTGTGTTGAGACATATGCTCCACTTTGAGAGCGAACATGGTAAAAAAAATAGAGTAAAAAGTTTATACTCGTAAGTTTAAAAATTTGTTAAATCATAATCCAGTAGATTTCTTACTCGATAGGCGATGTTTAGTTTTCGTTTAGCGCAGTAGGCGTCGGTACAGTCGGCCTCGCACGGTGAGCGTCGCGGCGCCGGACTAATTATCCGCCAGTTCTCAGCGCCGCGGGAGACTTTTTGATAAACTGGCTTACGGCGGGAGGGCCGCGAATGTGGAGCACGACAACCGGGCAAGGCATGTTACGATAAACGTCTTGTCTTAGGGTAGAGCCTTGCATGTGACCGAGGGGAAAATAATTCCCCACCGATCACTTAAAGGGCCTAGTATAATATATGACTGTTAAACTTGCTAAACTATTGTCAGAAATTTATGTATTTATTATCACTCAGCTTTGGCAGATACATTCGATATATTTTTTCTCACACATATATTAAAAAAATAATAATCATACGCAGCAATACAAATAATAATTTGATTATAATAGACGTTTTTATAAAAAATGTTCATTTACTTGCGTTAATTATATATCTCAATTAATATTTTTGACTGATGGTGCTTGATGAAAATTGATTTTAAATTCTAAAT
>JAGVSQ010008517.1:0-14333 GCA_022683975.1 Rhyacophila evoluta
ATAAATCCTATTGTAACTTACTATTTATAGTCTTAAATTAGTAACCATCATTAGTTAAATTAATAACTATAATTAGTGATAGTAATTCCCTAATATAAGGAATTAACTACCAAAAAAAAAAATCATTTATCTATTGGGTTTAACCTATTTATTTAATTATAAAACAACCTGTTAAACAAACGTAGTCATTACAGTATTCATCAAAAACAATCTGTGGTGATGGCTTTATCTACATATATTGCATGAACAATATGTTGATTATCATAATAGATTCAGTACTTGATACAACAAACTTCATAATTGTGCTGTCACTGTCAGATGAACGTGGGCGCGTACCAACTCACACGTTATTGTAACGATAAAAAAAATGAATAACATAATACAGATAGGAAAAAGGACGTAACCTTTAATTTTTTTTATAGAGTTTTTCGATAATCGCAATGTATATAGCTTAATACACGCTCTGTAAAAATGGTGCAAGCTGTAAATTCCATATAAGTATCCAAATTTAGCTTTTAAGTTTGGCTTGTCAAGTTTATTACAAAAAAACAACTTCCTTCACATTTATTATTCACTTCTTTATTTTGTTTTTCTTAAAAAATTTATTAAATTAATATCGAATCGCGTAAATAAAACACCAATGTAAGCTTTAATGCGCTTTAAAGTTGTGGATATTTTGAAAGTTGGCATTAAATCATAAAATAGGCAATTTTGTGCGTCCAGTAAAATTTTTTCTCATTAGGTTACGTTGGTTTTCTTTTCACAGTCGATATGTGTTTATGTGTGTCATAAGAACTTTAACTAAATGGGTGACAGTAGTATGATGAAGTATGTATATGCTCTTCTGGCGCCAGTTTTAGGTCAACTATTTTAGTTTTGATTTTCAGCACCGTCGTTCATGGTCAACAAGAAATTAAATATATTATATACATAAAAGTATCTATTATATATGAACTTGTAGTAACGTAAAAAATAAAAATAATATGAATAAATAATGAGTTTCAATCTATTCCAGAGGAAGCCAGATAATAAAGCTCGTAATGATATTCAATAAAATTCTATTAGGCAATGTTATAAAAGTCACAACAATTGTATATAATATCAAAGCTTATATTAAGCTCTTCGATGCATATTGTCAAAAGTTTCGAGATCTTGGGTGGGAATTGTGATTAAGGTATGAAAAAAAATCATATTTTCTTGTTCCAAAAATTTCCCTTTCGAAATGATTTTTACAATAACCTAATTACAACATCGCCAAGTTTTCCTGACGATGACTTTTCGGAATTTTCCGCTAAACGCTTAGAAAGAAAAGTATATTAAATAAAGTAGACCAAACTGGTAATAAATTTCACTCACCTATTTATGTAACAGAAATGGTGTTTTGTAAAAAAAATATATTTATGACCGTCCCATATACTAGATGAAACAAAACCGTTACTATTTATAACGAATTTTAGCAAGTATGTATCAAATACTTAATTAATTACCGTATAATTTTTATCACGATTATGTCAAAGATACTAAATAATCCACTTTGTTTGTATTATAACAATATTACACTCGATAATTCAACGAGTTTGGATAATTTTATCATCCATAATATCATGCAACAGATAAAATATAATATGCAAATACCGATAGCGGGTTTTTATAATTGACATGTTTTATTACTGTAAGAAAGAAGTAAAGTAAAAAAATATGGGGATAAATTTTACAATCAATAATATATTATTAAATAACTAGTTGAATTGGAAAATCAATTCCATTTTTTTGTTTAATTGAAAAAATGAGTTTCTTCTATGTCCTCAAACCATAATTTATAGTAACTGGTAAATACGCATATTTTAAACATTTTTGCTTTGAACAAGATAACAAAATATTGATCTGCAAAATATGAATACAGACATACTTAATGTATTGGACAATCAATCCTGCATTTTTAATTTAAAAAAAATCCTTTATATATGACAACTTTTCGGTCACCATAGAGAACTATGCATTATTAATACATATATTTATCATGCTTAATTTTTGATAAAGTTTTATGGAGATAGTCTGTAAATGTCATCGAATTGGGTTTTATAGTTTAAGATCGTTTAATGTAATATTGTTAATATCAGTAGGTCAAGAGAAGTATGCTAGTGTAACGTGAATGTTTCGGAAAACCCACGTTGTGACAGGACCGGTAAATAGTAAATTTTCATAAATTTGTCATAAATTTGATGATTCATTTCACTTAGTCACGCGATATCACTTTGATAAAAAAAGCTTTCTAAAAAAGCTTTATTCATCTTCAGTACTTTATTTATTAATTAAAAATGACATTATCGGAAAGTATATAAAAGAAAACACATTGTCAAATTCTTGGCAAGAAAAGTTTTTTAACTATTTGTTTCGCTGATTTTTTTTTGAATTAGTGCTTTTAAATGAACTATTATAATTATTGGATTACATAACAAAGTACTTGTGTGTTGCTACTTAGTTGTTACTTAGGTTGCCATGAACTCAAGTGTGCTAAATATTAAAAATAACTCTTATTCGAAGACCAGGAAGTTTATAACTTAATTCACGTTCTATCAAAAGGATGTATGCTGAAAATTACTATTAAGTGTCGAAATTTGATTTTTATGTTTGAAAAAGGGATGGTTTGTAAAAGAAGGCCAGAAAATGGGCTTCTAACTAATCAATTACACAGGTTATTGTTAAATAAATTATTAAAAATATATTTTATTGAGTAAATAAAACACTAGTTTTAGTCGTCATGCACTTCAAGGTTGTGTTTATGTAATATTTTGACTTTGGCTCAAAATAATTATATACACATTTTTTGTGCGTCCTGTAAGATTTTTTCTATGTGGGTAATGTCCTTTTTCTTTTTCACAGTCGACATGTAGTATTATAAAAGCACGCTAGCCAAAGGGTTATTATCAATATCAGTTATTAAAAGTATTAGACCGACATTCAAAATTACCATGTCCTTCTTCTTTCATTACACTAATAGATATAAATAGAAACATAAGCATGTTTTATCGTAATTATAATCAATTAAATATAAAATATTTAAATATGTTACACTATTCCTAGATAAACGACATACATCTGTAACACATATAGTTTCATTGATAACTAACTTTACACTTTGTACGTACGCCATACAGTGTCGAGTTAATAATTTATAGGATTACAAACATTCCCACACGAAAGTGCTTTAATATGGAAATTTTGATTATTTATTACACAGAAATAAACAAATGTATTTTGGATTAAAACAGAAAAAAAATCTCTGTAAAATGTACGTACATTAAATTTGTATTTAGATAACTGGAAATTTTCATATCTTGATATTCGCGTATATATTATATTAAATAGTACAATAAAATATTATTACACACCATAGTAAGAAAGGTTTTGTTTTCTAAGATATTTTCCAGACTTCACTATGGATAATGTTATCTTCGGAATAATTTAGTTAGAGTTTTCTTTATTCAGTGGTGGCTTATACGATTTTATTATAATTTACATTTGATAGAAAATAAATATTTCGAGTAATATTTGTATAATGTACTTGAAAGTTTAAATATTTTTACTGTCTCCATATTTTCAAATGGTGCTTAAATCAAATTGAATTATGAAATCAAATATCGGCTTATTTTGGAAGTTTTTTTTAAATTCATTTAACTTATTTATAAAACACGTTAGGAAATAATAAAGAATATTAATACATCTTATAATATACCTTCAATTGTATCACTATTGGCAGGTTAACTATTTATTTTAGAATAAAACGAATATTTCTTATTTCACAGAGTGACGCGCATATTGTATTAATACAGTGAAATTCCGTTATAACGAAACACGCCAGACTACTCTTTTTGCTTCGTCATACTGAAATTTCTTTATATGGGAATGTATAAAAGATTTATTCTTTTTACGGTCTACCACGATATGTTCGTTATACTGAAATATTCGTTATTTCGGCATTCGTTATAGTAGGATTTGGTTGTATTGGTCAGAATAGCATAATAATCATTTTTGTCATATTCAAGTAGAAAATTACAGTTTCAAAAAATGAGTATAATATATTATATATATCTCCACAGTCCAATGTTCAGTCCATACATAGTATAAAACATTTAATCCTCACAATATGTAGGTTTTGTTTCCACAAGAATCAGCTTTCAGCCAACTCAGGCATCCAGCTTAGATTTTTGAACGGGTAACCTTTTAAGCCACAGCTTGCAGGCATATCTCTGGGCAATTGAAGTGGATATTTTTTTAATAATACATATTTATTTGTTAATATTATTTTCACTATTGGCAATACAATGAGCTGCATTCACATACAATTTTACCTTCATTTGTATATTTTATTGAAATATTATAAGCCATAATCAATATATCCTAGTTATATCGAGTTATATATAAATCAAATCTTGAGTAATCCACAAATGAGGGAGGTATTTCCAAAGTGAACTTGTTGTACCAAGTCAAAATTAAAAAAAAAACATTTTAACAAGTATTTTTGTATACTATTTGTATATTTTGTGTAACAGGCTTTTCGATGTTCGTTGTTGTTTTCCTTTATATTTTGGCATAATGGAAAATGTTCACTTTGAAAATACCCCTCTCAAATGCAGTATCATTATATGCCCAGTCTACTCTTCACTTTAAAATAGTTAATTATTTTTATAATAAGTAAATATGAAATATTGTATTTTTATTACTATAATATTATACACCTATGTTTCCCGTGGAAATCTTCATTTAAATGATTAAATAGATTACGACTGTGAGAGTTTCAGGGTTGTCAAATTAAACCACAATGCTCTTTGAAATTTCCTTCACACTATACTCTCTTGTGATTACCTTTATTCGCGACAAACAGTTACTACCAGTGTTTCTCAAATATTAAAAAAATACAATCATATTTATTCTATGCCGGCATCATACCCAATATTCAATAAAATATGATATTATAAAGAATAATCTTTTTATTGATTTTAAAGGTAGATATTACTCTAATTATTAGAATAATTTATTAGATAACTAGAGTGCAATGCAAAACTAAACTAAGATTTACTAAAATCTTTGGAGATTTTGAAAAAAAATCATGGAATAAATTATAAGGCTTATATTAATTTATTATTAGAAAACCGCATGATCTCACCTCTATTTATAACTTCAGATGAAAATATTCTTATGGTTGAATTCTAGTTGTATTAAAAGTTGGACTTCACGTAAAGATAATATGAAAAAATATAAGTTATTAATATCTATACGTATTTATGAGCAAGTTAATGCACATTTATTTTGTTTATCATACCATATATATACATTTTTCACCATTCGTTATTAATTATGTCGTTATGTTAGGTATAATTGTAAACTAGCGTTAAAAAATAAACAATTCCATCTAAAAAACAATTATTTAACCTGTGCAAATAAAGGATTTTTTTTCAATTTTTTTGTCAATCGAAATCAACTCGTAATCGAAATCAAGTCAATAATTTTAAAGAATTATTCAATGAAGAAAGTGCAACTTATTCAAGAAATTATTCATATATTTTACAATGTCTGTTCTGAAGTGAAACATGTGATAATCACGACATGAGGATGTCTGGAAATTGACTATAGATCTCCATACATGGAAGATTTATCGTAATAGATTATTTTTCACTGCCAGGTGCGAAATTTGAACCCACATCTTATAAAGGTAACCATTTAATAAAATATAACTTTTAACATCGTAATCCTTAAAATTGATTCAGTTGTTTTGTATTTATTAAACAATGTTTTGTTTTCACATTTGCGAAACCTTAGTTCAAAAGTAATACATTATACAACATCCAAAATAATTAAATTTAAAAGAACTGAGCTGATTCTAATTTATTTAGAAGTTCCAGGATTAGGCACTCTCTGTCACTAAGAGCATTTGTTTATTAAAACTTATCCTGCGTAGGCGTAAACAATTAAGAAGACTAAATTAAGAACAGTTTAACTAAGTTAGGAATTCTAAGAACAAAATTTTTAAGTAATAAGATTTCGCAAAATTAAATAAGTACCATAATGACGCTTAAAAATAGCATCGGCAAATACTTAAACATTTCAAACGTATAATCTTTAATATTTGTTGATTAAATAGGCGTAGTATCTTCTTCATTAGTTACTGCTCTCTAAGTGGAGCATATGACTATTACATGGTTTATGGATAATTATTAGTATATAACCATATCTATTTATCAATTATTATCAACTATTCAAACTTCCTGGCAGCCGAGAGGTTAGCGTAAGCGCTTCATATCTGAGGAATGCGTATTTGATTCCCACATTTAATGAATTTAAAAAAATCTTAAAATCGAACTCGATTCCTATTAGTTAAATAATTTCCTGACGACCAATTGTCATGACAATAATCTGTCATGATATCATCGCATTAGGATTGGGTTGTCGAATAGACCAACCCTCAAATGTATTAGGAGATGAAATACGAGTATCATTTAAATACATACAGATAAATATATTGCGGAATCCTAACTATTTTTGAAGACATATAATTGCTGTATTATCGGATGTTATAAATATAGTATATAGTATAATATAAACTATCTAAATTTAAATTTTTTTTTAATCACTCTTCGTGGATATTCTATGAACCAATCCTAAACCAACGATACGTCTTCAGATGGTGGAGATAAATATAAATAGTGTCCATTCATATGGTCCACTTTCAAAGCGGACATGGTAAAAATTATAGTAGGATTATTAATCGAACGTTTTACGGTGACAGAGACTGTGGGTTAGAATCTTTCAGCTGTATATATGTATATATTTTTTATTCAAGGATGATTTAAGTGAATACTCTCTGTACCACATTATAATTATAAATATAGACATTGCACATATTTAAATAATATACATGTGTGTGTACGCATATATAATGTTTTTTTCCTAAATAGTTTTTAATGTTATTGCATATTCATAGCATGTCACCTGTCAAGTGTGTTGTCTGATGATGAATAATGAAAATCAAAACAGTTTGTTTTCCACGCGAACAATATTACATATTATGAATTTATAAAAACAACACGTTATTCTTAAAATTTTGGTTTTACTATTTTTTTAAATACTGTTTTATTATGTTTTTTTTTTTTGTTACGTTACATATTTATGACATAGAATGAATAATAATACACATGTCTAGCGAGTTCAATTTATCTCTACTTTTTTTTGATACTATATTTGTTAGATATTCATATTTTTTTAGTATCTCCGCAACGTGAAGATGTGTTCGGACACAATTTTTGGCGAGAATTCTTTGTCAGCAATCTAATCCTATATTTTTGGATTTGACAAAACCAGCAGATTTGGGAATCGAGTCCGTATTTACCGGATGATCGCTGATTTCTCAGCTACCAAGATGTCATTATAATTATTAATTATCACACATAACAAACTAAATATTCTTTTGTAGACCACTTATCAAACAATACATTCAAAAGTAGGAACAAGTTATATTTTTTTAAACATAAGGTATGTAAGTGAAAAAATATAGATTTAAATATAAAGAAACAGATCACACAAATAGATTTTTTTACCATGTTCACTTCTAACGCGAAGCATATGGATCGACACATTATGAAGATATCCACTCCGAAAGAAGAGCATATGGATCTTCGCAATGTGAAGACGTCTTCACAGATTATTTTTTAGGAGAAATATTTGTCAGATAATTTCTCAACCCAATCAGGCATCCAGTCCTGCATTTTCAGATTTTTAAAATCCGACAGATGGGAAATCGAACCCGCATTTCCTGAATTGTTAGGCGCGCACGCTACCGGGGAGACACAAATAGGTAAAATTTATGTACGAAATATATATACTTACTTAGCAGTAATAACTCATTAAATGTGTATTTTGTCCTGGAGCTATTTTAAAATCAATTTAGTTATCATTATCTCATTATTTTTAAGTTTATTCGTTACATAATATTACGATAGTTTTTAAGTGTTTATGACATATATTATACACACACACGTGGTACACATTGTTTGAATATGACGGGACCCGGATCTTAAATGATCATCTACATCCACTTTCATAAAGTTTTATACGTATTTTCTTGTGTAAAGTTATCACACTAAATATTAAATGTCTCACGATTAAGCTAGTTATTATAATAACAAAGACGTTACTTATGGTTCTTGTAAATTAGCAACGATTTTGGGTAGTGTGTTCTAACATTATGGGAAAGTACGTTCTTGAACAAAATTTATATCATAATTAGTACCCGAAAGGGTGTTTTATACCCGCCGGTTTAATATTGTTGTACTTTATACCAACTAGTACATCGTAACAATTTATTTGCTTAATGTCCATACAAAATTTTATAGAAATACTACCCTCTTCAAAGAGTTTGGAGAAAATTAATAAAAGTATAAAGTGATTCTTCCAAATTATTTTAAATAAAAATTTTGAATTAGTTATTTATTTACGAAATTCTGTTATATTCATTTATTGCTACGTAACTAATGCCATACTGAAAAAAAATACACTACTGGACGTAAATGTTACATTGACGTATCGGCTGTTAGTTATATTTTTGATTTATACAGTTGTGCATACAAACTTCGGCAAGGTGTCTCCATGGACATATATTTATCATTCGTATTTTACATTGTTTATTGAAATACAGAGGTAAGAAGCCAAAGCTTAATTATTTAAATAGCTTTGTGTATTTTTTACTATGAGATGAATATTCAGAACGCTAATTTTTAAATTAAGGGTTGTTTTTTTGAATAAAAGGATTTGATTGCTTGCTTAACTGTCTAGTGTCAAAAGATTAAAAGTACTTTTATAAAAAATAATTCATTATAGAAATAATTTATTCCCGCTTGAAATTTCAGATTTTGAAATACATACTACAGTGTTTTCAGAGTGTCAAATGATAAGCCTGCATTGCGTCATTCGACTAAGCCTTTTTCAAATCAATTAATATCTTTGTTTATTTATGTTACTATAATGTGGCTTGGCATATTTATTGACAATTACGTAATCATTTGAAAAACTCTATATCTTACAAACATTATGAACGTAATCGAAACAACTTTCAACAACTTGAAACTTTAAAGCTCTTTATTGCCATTTAATTAGGAATGTGCTATTGAATATTAACATTAATTTCAATGAATGTTCAGTGTACCTGAAATTTTCAAAAGTTTGTTTATAGCTACTTGAACTATACCTAATGATGCCTAAATCCAGGGATGCTACTAAATCAGTATTGTTTTAATTTATAAACAAATAGAGAACTAATAATAATAATATTCATGTTAATTAAGTTGTATTGAAAGAAAAAGTTCTCATAGATACATCAAAGTGAACACATTTGTATTATTTATTCAAATACAGAGTGTGATGTATCAGAAATTAGCCAGCAACTAATCCTCGCTAAAAACAATATGTGTTGTTAGTTGTTTCAGTCTTTTAAATTAGTCTCTTCAACATTAATGCTACATAAATTTTTATTAATATTTAATTACAACACTATCCAACCTTTCAAAACAGTACGATACTTATGGTGACATTTAAATAAATGACATTAGATTGGAGTAGTAAGTTGCTGATGTTTTCCAACGTGATTACAACAATATGACTGTAAAACATTTATTAAATATGTTTACAACGAGATTGTGAATGTTAAGTGGTTATATATTAGTACCTGGTTACCATAAGGACACATTTATATTTCTTTTAAAAGGCTTACAGGGTCATATAGCGAGTGTGATGTTCTTATTATATAATGGATTATTCAACTAGAACTCTTTTAAATATACATTAATAATTATATTGCTACTTAAGCACACGTAAGTGAGTCTTAGACAACTTTTGATCAATTCTGAGACATTCTCGTTGAATTAATTGCATCCAATTACGACCAGTTTTAAGAACGGAGTAGGTGGATGGTGGACACATTTGGTTTTTTAGTTGCATTTTTTTAATACCATATTTCCTCCTTAAGTAAAGCAGATGAATTTAAGCAGTGTGAAGATATCCGCTCCAAAAATTGAGCATATGGATCTTCGCAATGTGAAAACGTCTTGATAGATTATTTATTTTACTAGAATTGTGTGTTAAATAATTGCCAAATAAAATTTCTTCCTGGTAACGTAGTTAGTAGCGTGCGCTATTAGCAATCCGAGAAATACGGGTTTGATTCCCTATCTGTCAAATTAAAAAAAATCAAGAATGAAGGACTGGAAACGGGTTGAGACATTGCCTGACAAATAATTCTCGTGAAAAATAAGCTGTCAAGACGTCTTCACATTAAGGAGATTCATATGCTCCACTTTCGGAGTGGATCTTTTCACACAGTGCAAATCTATATGCTCTACTATGGTAGCAAGTATGGTATAAAAAATAAATATTTTGTTGATGATAAATTTATCACCTTTGTTTTTATCTTATGTTGTACATGATTTGAACTGATAATTTGTTATTTTTGTAACATATAAAATAAATAAATAAAATTACTCCATTCTTCTACTTTATTTTACCAAAATATGGTACCAAGCAAATATGGTAATTTTTTTTTTTTAATTCAAATGGACATCCAGCTATCCATTTTTGAATTTTTAAAAATCCTACAAATGCAAAAATTGAACTCACATTTACTGGACTACTAGGCGCACTGGCTAGCCTCTACGCAACCGAGAGAGTAACAATTTTCAGTATTCAGTAATTAAATTAAATAAAAAAAAACGAGATAATTACTTTATATTGAACGTGGTAAGTAAAATAATATTTGTTTTAGGTTAATAAATTTCTCTATAACAGTTATTTATTTGACTATCATTGCCCTTACAGTATCATTTTCGACTAACTCAGCCTATTATATGAGTAAGTATATACCACAAGTGGCCTATGAGAGATTTCAGACGGCGCAGCCTTCCGACCTGCAGTAATGAAGCAAGTTTATGAATGGGAAGCAATACTCTGAAAGTTTGAGGTAGGCGACCTCTCGGTAGCAGGATTCAGACAAGCCTAGAAGATGACTTAATATTCTGAGGTTGCTATTTGAAATGACAGATTACTATTTAATTGACTCGCTACAAAGGAGTTTTATGAATTTAAAGTAAAGCATTATTTTTGTTACGATAGGATAATTATATTTTATTGTTAATGTTGCAAGAATATAACCTTCTGAAAGTAAACTTAATTTTTATATTTTTAATTAAGTCAAGTCTAAAATTTATTTGAACATTTTTAATGAAAAATAGCCTTTACTGAGAAAGTCTGGATTTATATTATATACCGCGAACTTGAATATTATACAACTATATACCAAAAATACCACATACATTTTGACAGAATTATAAAACTTATTTATGAACTCATTATAAATTATAGGTTTAAATCATTTAAAGTATATGACATTTTTTTACCATGCTTACTCCCAGAGTCATGTTGAAGACGTCTTGACAGATTTTTTCTTGCGATCTTCAGATTTTAATTTTTTTTACACCATGTTCGCTCCCAAAGTGGAGCATATGAATCCTCACAATGTGAAGAAATCCACTCCAAAAGTAGAGTATATAGATCTCCTCAATGTGAAGACGTCTTGACATATTATTTTTCACGACAGTTGTTTTTCAAGTAATTGCCCAACCTAATGCGCATACAGTCCTGCATTTTGTATATTTAAAAAAATCGACAGATGTGGGAATCGAACTCGCATTATCCAGATTCCTAAGCGCGCGCGTTACTTTTTACGCTACCGGGGACGGCGACGGGGTCCACGCTGACATTTATATAAAATATGATCATACCCAATTGCCAAAAGATTAGTGTTCGCATTTCGGATACGGCGATTGTGGGTTCGATTTACAAATCTGATGAATTTTATAACTCTAAAATTACATGTCTAGATGTTTATTGTATTTAGTAACTATTTTAACACACATTCTCATAAAAAATAAATTGTTTAGAAACATATTTGAATTTTAGAAATCCATATAAGTACTAAAATTATGGAATGGGCATCTTCACACCGTGTATACGCGTATATGCTTTACTTCCGAAGCTCACATGTAATGCGGATAATGAATTAATGTGTCATTAATAAGCGCGATGGATTTTTTAAAATATAATTTGATTGTGTAATAATTTTCCATAGCATTCATCACAAAGATTTGAATTGTTTTGAATCAGCCAATGGGTTAATAAAGTTTCATCCGGTGAATCAAATTATCGACTTGTATTAACAGATTTGTAGTATGTTAAAGGTTTATCTTTAAATATTCAAGGATCCTAGTGACAACTGAAATTTACGGCCTAAACTTCGATTAGTGGCTTCGAAGCTTTATCTTAAATATCGTGTTTTTAAAGAATAAAAAATATATATAAATCCTTCAAACACTTATCATTGATTCAATGTCAGACGGATAGTACCTACAAAGACACTTATTCACAGTCATACAAACGAATCGAATGAAATAAATTGGTACCATAGTAAAGTCTTGCGGGAAAACCCCTATTTCTATATACACTTAGTTACCCACTTGCCCTATATGGTAAATTCAATGAGCATTACGCATAAAACACATTAAACATAAATAAAAAAAACATATTTCTTTAATAATACATACGTTATATAAACGTTTAAAGTAATAATAAATATCTAATAAATTATCTAAAGGAAAAAAAGTTGTAAAACTTTTTAGAAAAGAGAAGTTTATTATTGTATTTTTAAATTGTAAACCAACTATCTAATTTTTGCATGGATTTTGTATTTTTTCATGTTCTATAATTTTTAAGCTATATTAAATGTATAATTGCAATAATAATGCAAAAAATAAAAGTGTCTCCTTGTAGTTAAGAGGTTAGTGTACGCGCCATGCATTCGGGGAATTCGATTTCGATTCTCGCATCTTCCGGACTTAAGAAAAAATGAAAAATGTAGGATTGGATGCTTGTTGGTTCGAGCAATTCTGTGAAAAACATTTCTCGTGAAAATTAATCTGTCACGACGTCTTCATATTGGGAAAATCCATATGTTCCACGTTCGTAACGAACATGGTATTAATAATAGACCTATCGTTATAAAACCAAGTTTGAAATATTTTTGTACTCAAAAAATTGCTTCTCTTACACTTTCCAGTATTGATTACCATCTTACTCGAACGAAATACTAATAATATTTGCAAGATTAGGTGTTTCAAATTTAATTTATAGAATTTTTAAAATTTAAAAAACAACTGTCACACAGTACTATCCCACTATTTTTCAAACTAGCGTTTATATATGACAGGTTCAGTACCAGATATAACTATCCCACATTTAAGTGATTTTGAACAAATATAGATTAAAAAAGACTTCTTTTTTATATCTCCGTTACTGAAATGACAATTGATAATAACAACGAAGAATTTATAATAACAACAATAAATAGTATATATTTTTATTTTTAACAAATACAGAAAGATACCATTTGTAAAACATTAAAGCCACATACTTTTTTGGTAATTTATTATTTTAAATTTTATCGAAATGATATAAAAAATGAAGTTGTAGTCGCCAAAAAAAAACATAGTTGTGTGTAATGATCTGAACTCGTATTGAGAGTTTGCCATATTGTCACTGATAGATTTATTTTAGGAAAAAAACGGTGAATTTAAAAAAAATGTGGGTTGATCATGTCTGGCACTAAGGCAGCCATATATAAGCAGTATACGTAAAAAAATACAAAATGCTCCGTTTAAGTTCTAAATAATAAATTCAATTTTAAATTTTGACACTGATTGACAATTAATGTGTGATATTATTATTAGAGTATGTATGCATCGTAAAAGGGAGCGTATATAAAAATAAGTAGAGCAAGTGTGATTAAAAGTCGAAATTCCACCCAATGCCAGTTTGGTGGTTGTCTGACACCAGATGGGGTGTCTTGGCGTCTCCCATTGGTAATAATTTATACTAAGCTCACTTTCCTCCGGGACTCGACTCCGAATATTCAAATTGAGATTTGAGCCGTATCACCATGGCTGGTGTGGGGTTTTTCACGAATGTTTTGCATCCATAATGGGCCACATAAACGATTAAATGATTACATTTGAATTATTTCGACTATTTCGCCGTCTCACTCTAATGAGTATGAATCGTATTTTATGTCGCGCTGAAAGTTCAAGATAATTTCATTTCGCGAATGAAGAATATTTATTTAAACGTATTGTAGCAATAAATAAGCTTTCTATTCAAATATGTTAATTTGGCAAAAGCTTATTTATTATCATTAACACGTGCTGTACCAAACAATAATTCTATATTTTTACATCACT
>JAGVSQ010008518.1:0-14331 GCA_022683975.1 Rhyacophila evoluta
GTAATTGTCTGACAAACAATTATCGTGAAAAATAATCTGTCTAGACGTCTTCACAATGCGGAAATCTATATAGTCTTCTTTCGGAGTGGATATCTTCACATTGTGTAGATACATATGCTCCATATTGGGAGCGAACATGGTTTATAAAAATATATAAAAAAATTTCAACTTATGCAGTATAATGTCCATAATATATTCGATATAGCGTGATAGTCTGTATTATAATATGCAAATAAAGTAGTTAGAAAATTCTTAAAATAACGATTACCTTACATTGATATTATATTAAATTAAGTACATAAATGGAGATCCTACATATAATCACTTAACAGTTTAATCTGTTTTAAGCTTCACAGACGTGTCTTTATATTTCTCTAGATTCATAAATTGACTATCATAATATTTCAGATACAGCAAAAAATCGCATTGTGTGAAGCCTTTCCAAAATGCCATTACAGCGTATCCTTGTACATGAGTGTATATTACAAATACTCATAGGCAAACAAACACGCATTTAATCTGCAGCAGTGAATAGAAAAGGCTAAATTGATCCAGAATAAAACCACGCACTTGTTAGATTGATTTAAGGAGTTTTTTTTTCAAAATGAGTTAAATAATTGATTAATTGAAATACGTTCAATTTAAGAAGTATTTTGAGTCGCCAGTTTGATATATATTTTTATACCATTTTCGCTTCGACGATGAAGCATGTAGATCTACACGATGTGAAAACATCCACTCCAGAATTGGAATGTATGGATCTCCGGAATGTGAAGACATGTCTTGGAATACTGTTTTTTCACGAAAATTGATTGCTGAACCCAACATATTCTTGCATTTTTGATTTTTTGAAATCCGACAGATGTAGAAATCGAACCCTTATATCCTGGATTGCAAAGTACACGCGCTAACCTCTACGCTACCGGGAAGACAAAAATACTAACTGGATTTAAATTGTCATATTTTTCATATTATGATTTATTCCAAGTACTTTGCATTAGCTTGAAAAAGTAATTGACAAAATATATTAACGCTTTGGAAATACATTTTTTTTCTTAAATATAAGATACGAGTTTAACGAAATGAAAACCAAAATGAAATTATAAGATAAGGTGAGATGCGGAGTCGCGTAAGTACAGGACTGAGACAATTTGAGGCCTTGTTTTGTTGTAGATTGACTGCGGTTGATAGTAAAATATACGTTAGGTCATTTTAATCTCGAACAGTTACACTATTTTTAGTTAGATATCATACGTACTTCACATTTATCTCTAAACTTTCTTATCATCATTTTCTGTCAACAAAAACTTCCGACAACTTGTGCACAAACATGGCCCGTTAAAAATAATTACATTATCTTTGGTCGAACAGTTCCATCCAGCGAGATAAAAATATTACAGCTCCAATAAAACTTCCAAACGTCTAAAATTTGGTTGATAACTTGATCAACTAAAGAAGATTTCTGTACTTTATCAGCAGTGATTAATTTTTATATTTTATTCAAACCTTCAACGCCAACCTCTCATTCATTAAATATGCCGTAAGAAGCACTCAAAGACCATTTGTCCAGTAATACTGTCAACATTATCTGACTAATTTATGCTGTGGAATCTCGGACTGAAACATTACTTTTGAAATTTATGTGTCAAACATCAATTCTTGCAATAAGCATTTATTTGCAGTGGGATTGCATTGCCAATAATAATTAATGATTGTTAATTTATTTCAAAATTGATTAAGAAACTAATATATCCAGTTTACTTGCATTCCTCCATTCCACTTTTTTTTGCATAGTGGCATATGTATTTGTATGTGCGTTTTTTCAATTATGTCTATTTATTATCGTACTATTATCATAAAACGTTGTTAGTGTTTATTCAACAAATTCTTTCATAAAAATAATAAAAAAACACATCGTTTTCGAATGCCGAGTACGTAAATCCGTATAGTAGTTTGAATTATTTTGATCTTTTTTACAAGGATCAGTTTTCAACTAATAACTCCAGTGGATATCTAATCCTAATTTTTTTTTAATTAAAATAAAATTCAACCCGTGACATCCGGTTCAGGAATGCACGCAAATACCAATGATTAATGACTGAAATATATTATATTAATAATAACCTAGCCATCGTCGGTCACTAAATAGTGCGCTAATTTTATTCGATATATCCAAATGAAATCCAAAACATATGTGAAAACATGGGTATTTAAAACAAGGATATGGCAAAAATATGCATTAAAACGTCTATTATCGTTAAATTGAATATGATTCATATTTTTGAAATTATTTCACCTTTTATATTTTAATTTATGATTATATAACGTAATAAATAGACATGTTATTTTTTTTAAATTTGACTCTTACTATTTAATTATCGTTAGAAAGTAAATAGGTATAGTTTATGAATATTAAAATAGTGTCCAAATTATTAAGACTTGTTAAGACACATTTCTGTTAAGCCAAATATAGATGTCGAAAAAAAATGAACTCATTACAAAAGTTTACGATTTAAAAATAGTTTTGAGTGATTTATCAGTACCCATCGAACATCATCAGTTGGTCGTTTTCATTTAATTCAAAGATATTTTTGTATCAAATGTATAAAATGTCTTTTATTTTTACACATAGTGCTGAAATAAAGTGCTCATTGTGCTATGTTTCATATACACGCTGTCAGGTATCTAGTACAAATAACTGAAAAGTAAGCATTTTTCCACAAATATACGAAGCCAATTTTCCAAATGGATGCAACGGGAACCCACAAAAAAACCTCCGCTTGAAATAATTATTATCCACATGTTTCCCTGGTGTTTTCTTTATTGCTATTTTTAATAAAAATCCGACTTTCCTTATATGCTTAAACGTCCGTTTTATTATTTAATAGTGTTATTATCTTTGTATATATTTTTTGCCTCGCCAACTTTTTCTTAAAATAAAACTGAAGACTTTTTATAAAAGCAATAAAAAACGATACTTTTACCTTGTACGCTACCTCTCATACTTATCTACCTATATACCTATTGCATTTACCCCACAAAAATATATTTCCTCCTACAAAAAATATTTAAAACAAAATTGCTTCTTTAAATTATATTAAAAGTCGTCCTACTTTAATTATACAGTCAATTGTTAAATGCCTGCAGGGTTAAAGCATCTTGATATCGTGAAGGCAAATATATACGACGTCATACAATTTGAAATGTCTCTCTTTCCTTCGTCTTTCTACCCTCCGAATAGGGCTTGAATGAGTGGACATCCACCAATTAATTAAGAATGAGTACATCCTAAAATTCTTGGAGTTGCGTTTCTACGTCTATCATATCTCGCAATATTTTGTAAATAAAGCGAATATTAATCTCTAAGCAATGAGTTTATTTTATATACAACATACTGCATATTTCTTATGTCAATTAGCTTTAAATAATATTAATATAATAAACATATTCGTTTTCAAGTCGTTTTTGGGGGAATAAATATTATCCCCATACATACTCGTAATGTGATGCATACTTATAGTAATAGATTAATTTACTATGAATGTAAAATATATATGCTATCATTACTAGAATATTTTCATAAATATATTATACATGAAACATTAAGCGATGCACACACGGCTTAAAGCGGCTGTAAATTAAATCATATGTTATTGGTGTTAAAGCGATATGAGTGGCACCCTTAAGCCACGTGAGGGCTGCGTCAACCTTTCCTCGAGACCACCCCGTTATCCAGAAGCCCACTTGCGAATCTCAATTATGCGCTGACCTTTACACATTTTCTACTCCCTGCCTTCATAGGGAACCGTCAATAAAATTATTGATCCCGATTTAAGGACCGAACAGCATGTCCGGTTATAAGATTTTCCAACCCCAATAAAATTATAGTTATACATACGATTTGTTATCGCGTACAATCAGAATTCAAGATAATAAAAAAAAGATCTACCATATAATTTGTGATTCCCGAAAAATTTACTGGCACATAGGTAAAATAATTATTAAATATAATACATACTTTAATTGAGCAGCGTTTGTAAATTTGAACAATCTAATCTGGCATATGCCAGATGCATTAAATAATAATAATAGTCCTCTAATAAATAATAGCGCCTTGGTTATAATGACCATATAATGAGTCATAAAACTTATCTTCGGTAGTATATAGTATTGCTATGCTATAATACCTAGCTTAATTTGATGGCACCCGTCCTTTACGTTTAACCCAGTTGTTTACCGCTTTACGTTAAAAGCATATCGAATGTTAAGATTAAGAAATAATAATTTCTTAGTTTCCTCTAACATAGTCGTATTTTTAAATTTTATTTAATTTGATCGCAGGTTGAAGATTGTATTGAATAATAACACTTTTTCATGCCATATTCATAACGTAACTATTAAAATCAGCTTTGCTCAATTCACCAGTGGTGCACAATTAATATTAGTACATATGACACAATGACCGATTCAATTGAGTTAATTTTTATTAAGTTTGAGTCGAGTGTCTCGAGTTTATATTAAGTAATATTGTATTAATTAACTTAATGTTTCTCTCTAAATTGTATAATAATAATATATAATAATAATGTGCATAAGTATCCGTCTCCTCAGTAGTCGAGAGGTTTGTACGCGCGCCTCAGATCTGGCAAATACGGTTTCGATTCTCACGCTTACCGGACTTTAAAAAATTCGAAAATATATAACTGGATTCCCAGTAGATTGAAGAATTACATTACAACCAATTCTCAAAAACAATTCGTCGAAATATCTTCACATCGCAAAGATCCATATACCTCACTTTCGTAGCGGAAATGGTCGAACAATTTTCTCAACTCAATCCGCACCCAATCCACTTTCATAGATTTTTTTAAATCCAGTAGATATGCGGATTCAACCCCCATTCCCCGAAAGCGTGGTGCGCACGCTCACCTTTATACTATTGGAGGGAACTTGAGTGTAGCTACTAACATCCTTCCTATAAGTTCCTTTGCTAGTGTTTTTATGAAAGTTGTGGATTAAAAATCATCTCGGATTGGAATACATAGTTGACGTCATTCTTGAAACGTGCTGATACATAAGTTCTAAATTTTAAATTATTTAAAACTGGTAAACTTCCATATGTGTTTACCAGTTTTAAATAATTTAGAATTTAGAATCAATTTCCATCAAGCACCATCAGTCAAAAATATTAATTAAATAAGTTCTAAAGTTCTTCATATACAAATATAAAAGCTTTAATCTCCGAATTTATAATATTAGTCATTTTTAAATACAGATCCAAAATAGAACGTTTTCGTTTTTTTAATTTATATTGCAGAATCTCTTTTACACTTCTTTTGTCAAGCCTACGTAAGTTTTTCTTTTGACAAGCGTTTCGTGAAAACAATTCGTATTAATCAAAGTAAATTTTGATGAAAACTTTAGTGAACATTTCTATCAGTCTATCTATGTTTATTAATATTTTTAGCCTAAATAGTCGACCACGAATACTGAAACTAGTCCCGTTGAGACCCGTATCAAAAACAGGCGCTTATTTAGATTTACTGTCTGTGTTTCTTGTAACGCAAGGAGTGCGGCGATGATAGCAAAAAATAATAATAAGAGAATTTACGCATTATGATAATATGAATTATCAAATGATAATAATATATTTATTATATACATTTCCATAGATCAAATAGTTTACTAAAACATGTAGTTGGTCGTGTTCTATTTTAAAATCATCGAATGAGTTTTGTAATCGTTTATTGACAAATTGCACAAACCTTTTGCCGATAGCGAGAGATTTTAGAAAATATAAAATAAAAATTTTCATTTGATCCACAATTCTGTTGATATTTTTTACAAAACTTTTAGAATCACTTAGTATAGCAGCTATATACATTCTGTATAGTAAATACTATGACACATATCTCGTCCGTAAGGTGCATAACGTTACATATGATAAAAGCGATTACTTACTTTTTTAGCTACTCTCACCTTAATTACTTTATGTAGGATAAATTTCAAGTGAAAACTTTTATTGAACAACACATGTTTCGTATTTACAAACACATATTATTTATTAATTGTGTCCGCCACAATTGTAATCCGAAACGTATGCGGCCAAAAATCGTGCACCAAAGCGACGTAGTAATTATAAAAAAAGCTTTCAAAAAGTAGAACTACTGTGGTTAATGAAAACATAAGTTTTAATGCTAAAATATGATATATCCGAATGAGCTTTGGTCGTATTTAAAAAATATTGTATATTGCTACAATTTCCCCGATTTGTAACGCTGCTTCAAGCTACTAGAAAATATAAAGCTTGAGTGTACATAAAAAGGTCGGCAAACTTTTGTTGGGATGCTACGTTAATTATTTCAGTTGCATTGTTCGCTTTTAGAGGCAAGCCGTAAGAGCTTTTGGAATTCTTTAAGCACGCCGTCAAGCGGAAAAGGTAATGTTAATATTTGATCGTTTTCAAACAAAATATTTATTCAGCAACTTTGGACCTTTAGTAACATGTCGTTTTTGTAAATATTATACATTTAGGCGACTAGCACAATAATCGTGGGCTTACGTTTTCATTTTATTAACACGTTTATAAATAATATATACTCAATTTAACTACTTACAACCAGACCTATCCACTTGTAAAAAAATTAGAGTTATATAAATTAATATCTTGACATTTTTTAAATTATGATAAACCCTGCAAATATACGCAAAAATACACCAACGTGTTGAATATAAATATTACCATAACACAGTGTTTATTACTTTTTGAAGTAAATATTTAGTATAATAATATTTCACGTTTTGTCCCTTCAAAATAAACTATTTTATATGAATAACTATTTAAATAAATTACAATTAGTAAATAAAAAAATGTTTGTTTTTTATTATGAGCGGTATAGTATATCAACACAGATCGTCAAACGGTATGCAAGTCATAACGTACGCAAAATGATTGAGAACTGCTGATTTACATGTATTGTCTATTTCGATTTGGAGTACTTAAGTATGTATAAAACTATTGAAGGCACGCTATTCTATGGAAATATTACTATAACACCCTTGTATAACGCTTTTTTCAGTTAATTCATGCCATAATAACATTCCACGTTTCGTCGCTCAGGGAATTTTCAGCCGGTAATTTTATTAAATGAAATAAACATTTAGTAAAATTGGTTGCTATGATTAAATAAAAATAATTATACTGGGTAATACATTCATATCCGTGATCGTGTATCAGTAGGGTGGATAAAACTTAAGAAAAAAAATATTTAAATTGATAATAATACTACAATAGTTGAGAATCATTCATCACTTACCCATTCAGAATGAGATAGATATCTGAAATCGTTAAAGAAAAAAGTATGGAATTAAAAAAAACTCAACAAATCACTCTTCATAAAACGTTATATCGATAAACATTACACACATTTGGTAAACGTTGAGTATTTTCTTTTAATATTTAAAATTTCGAATTAAACACAGGCAGCTTCACTGTCATCTTCTAGTTTGTCAGTAGTTACTAATGGTTTGATCCATAGAATTCTTTCGATATCAGTATAAGATTTTGCACTACTAATTATCTGGGTATTACGCGATCCAGCCAAGAAACGGATTCCACTAATGAGGGTGACGATTATATTGAAACATTAGTATTATACTAATTTTTTTTTTTTATTCTAACGAATATGTTTTACCTTTTATTCTTACTCGTCTGGATGCCATTTCTTATCCCACTCTAATACATCTCGTTTCGTCGTCAATGGCAACGGTGTCAATAACTATCAAAACGTCACTTTTAATTTAATTTTCACTTTTCACTTTGCCTATATCTTAATCGGTTAAATGTTTACTAATGATATTGCACTGTCGCCTGAAAATAAAAAAATATGCACAGCAAATATGATTTAACAATGGCTGAGATAACGATTGTTCCGATAGTTTCACTCACAGAAGTATGTGAATTCGTTTCTCACTACTTTCCCAGTGTAATCGTAACGCGTCTTGACATTATTCATCTGAGCCTCACACAAACTAAAACTGCACACCGTATGGCTTAGCGGAGAAATAAAATAGATCATCTCGGACTTTATACACTCACGATCACATTTTTTGTAATGAACAGTTGAACAATGAACAAAAACACTTTATAAGTCGACAAATACGCCCGTGAAAAAAAATTTCGCAACTGAAATGTCTAACAAAAATATTTGAATTTTGAAAATGGAAAATTCTCAGATACTAGGGATACTTGTGCACTGACGGGGCTTCATAAACACTAAAATTTTGCTTAAAACGTCCAATAATTGAATAACGAAAATATAGTTGTTTCTACTTATACATACGAAAAAAAATATCTAAATATATTATATTTTATATTATCCATTCAATAGTCCAATCCATCCTATGGTGTTACTCAATTTTAGTGACATATTATAAAAATACCAAACAATTAGAACTACACACGTTGTCGTGAGAATGACAAGTGTGAAAACTTTTCCAATTTTAGTAGTGCAACTAAGGTCTGTTGAGCCTGTTCACGTGAAGTCGAGGAAGTAGGTGAAATAAGAAAATAGTATACGAGTATTTACATATCTGATTCGAGCGTAGAGTATATATATATATATATAGATATGTGTGTGTGAAGAGTTCTCTCGATAGTCTATTTTCATTAATGTTATAGTAAATCGCTCAATCTAGTGTATACAGGCAACGCTGCAGTTGCGGGATTTGAACCCGCAACTTTCAGTCGTATAAACGGCCAGCTTATCAACTCGCTCACCACGGTGACATGGATATGTAACATAGTGATTATTACTTTCTCAAATTACTTATACCACATATTATTTTGTATTCAATACTTTTAAGAAAATTATGTTCAATTCAGTGGCAGATAGATAAATACAATTCGAAGTTAAGAATTTATTCACGTTGTATTTTCCAGAGAAAACAAACACATCTAATTTAAGGTGATGAGAATATTTTTAAGAAGGTTAATAGTTGACTCCTTCTTCCATATTGTTCGGTATATAATATATTGTAGTAAAGACGAAATGGTAAAATATTATCATCACTTCCTATGGCAACAGATATACCTACATATCTTAATCAAAATCAAATAGCATGTTTTTTAATAACCCATTTTATATAAAGGTGCGTTACGCAAGATTTAAATGAATGTCATTGCACACAATGCACGAATTTAGTGTTTTGTGACTAATAAAATAATATTTATATTTCATATCATTTTATCACTATTTTGTCCCTTCTGATGGGAGGACTATCTGTAGAAGGAAAAACAATCGCATGCTCAACCGAAAAGCTTCGTATAGTCCTGTAAACCGGTTTTTCCCAAAACTTTCACTAGGAACTAGACTACAATTTTCTGTGGCCCCTAAAAAATGAAATCTTATAATTCTCCGCGAGATTAAAATTTTTTAGCTTTCACTCATATGAATATTTTATTATTTCCTTCAAAAAACTATCGTTTCGTAAAATATATGTTTATCTGCAAATACTCCAAATACGCCTAAATAAATATCACGTGGCTCAGTAATATTAAAATATAAAATCTGAAAACTTTCGCGATTCCCTACAAAAATCCTACGGCCCCCTGGAAGACCGCGGACTATGGTTTGTGAAGCTCTGCTGTAAACGATAAACCTATTTAATTAATTGTATGATTTTTCACATATCGTAGTATGTTCTATCCACAATTGATTTTTTCAATAATCGTGAAGTTTAAATAAAATGCTGCAACCGACATTAATAGATAACATCTTTATTTTCGCTTTTCGTGAAAAAAAATCATTTGAATAGCGAATAATATAAATGTAAACTATATAAATTTATTTTAAAACCCTTTTATTTGAACATTCCCTGTCATAGGCCTCGTTCAGTAACTAGTTAGATTTTCACAGTGGGTGTATGAAAAATAATATTTAAATATTTTTTCCATTTAAATTGCAAAAATTGACTTTCATCAGCATGTTTGTCTGGTATCCCAGTAGTTGCTAGGATAGCATTTCTCTATGAAGAGAACTTTTGCCCACAGAAAGAGAGAAGATGAGGCGTAATGTTCTCGTAAAGCAAACGTATTGCCCCGTAACTTTTGTAAATTGGCTTGATACCCCAGTTTTCTTATTTCCAGTTCCGCCACAAGAACGATCGTCCGTTTCTGGCTTTTTCTTATTGATAAGATGACTTGATTTATTATATCATCATCTCGACTTCGTGCTTTTATCTTGCGAATGCTTCCGAAAGAAAATTGATCTCAGAGTAGTTTTAAACCCCCGTCAAGCTTTTGGGCAAGCTTATTACAATGTATTAACCAATATTCATTGTTTTTACAATATATTGCTATTGAATTGTCGCAGAAGTTGTTTATATGCGTATAATCCACTGTTTCTAATACCGGAACAAATGGATATCTAATAATTTAAAAACTACAAAAAATCTTACTCACTCGTAAAATTTAAATCGTTTTTTTTTCTCAATAATTTGACTTTGAATGTAAATGTCTCCCCAGATAGCGTGGTTGGTAGAGTGCGGGCCTACCAATCCGGGGAATGTAGCTTAGAATCCCCATCTGTCAGATTTTTAAATACATCTAAAAATGCGGGGCTGGATAACCATTGGGTCGAGCAATTGTCTGAGAAACGATTCTCGTGAAAAATAATCTGTCAAGACGTCTTCACGTTGCGGAGATCCTTATACTACACTTTCGGAGCGGACACCTTCATACGAACTTCATTCATAGCGAACATGGTATACAAAAAAAGAAATTTTATATATAAGATGTATGTACTTGGAATTACAAGGATTTTTTTTTTCGGATAACCGTACAGCAAAAAGGTAACTCTCATGAAAACTTCATTAAATACTTTCAAATGTTCTCGATTCATTTGTAAATTATCTATAATACTTATCAGAGTTTACCGATCAGGTTAAATCGTTTGGGGGAAATAAGTTTTTGAGGCTGATGCAATAATTTGTGCTTGTAGTATGTAGTTATAAAATGTAAATGTTATTGACGTCAGTTGCTTGTTTAGGCGGTTTTTATTTAATTTCACATTCTTTTTTTCACTGTTAGTAAAATTATTGATCCCGATTTAAGGACCGAACAGCATGCTAGTTATAAAATTTTCAGACCTCAATAAAATTTTAGTTATGTGTAAGATTTGTTATCAGAATTCAAACTATAATAATATCGATCGTGGCAAGTCATAAGGGCGTCAGCGACAAAATGCTTCTTTTTTAAGAGCAAAAATAGTGATTATTTATTTGAGAAAAACTGTTTTATCTATAACTTCCCACTAAAAATTTAATTTTTTCTCTGAATTGTCTATATAAAATACATATTTGCATTTTTTAAATAATAAAATAGACTTTACCTTGACTTGACTTGAAAATAGAGAGTCAAAAACTGCTAATATACTCCACATATGGATACTAAAAGCCGTTTCAAAAAATCTCTGTCACCCCTCAGTATTCTTGTGTCTTCTCCCGTCAGACCCGCATCCCGTAGCTCCACCGAATACATTCTATAAATAATATCTAGTGGCTTTCCAGGACGCCTAACACCCATCGGCTTGAAGAAGTAGCTTGGGGCCACCGCAATATGTCCGAGCCAGGTCCAGCTTCGCAGCTTGCATTTGTCAGTGATCAGTGATTGCGTAGTCCGTTCTCTCATTCCCTCGTTACGAACTAAGTCATAACATCGTATCCCCAGGATCCGATGCAGGCATCTATTGTCAAAACCTAGTATACAATTGCTTTGAGTCTTTGTTGAGCAGCTATATGATATTAATCCATAACTTCCAGTGCTTAATCGCACGAGATTACTAAATCGACTACCGAGGACAATCGAAAATAAATATTTGAATGTGACATACTATGAATATTACAGATTTAATTTTGGCTCAGAATAACTACACGATGTGTGTGGATAGTTTAATTTTATTATATGAATAAATTAACCGACTAGACAAATATGTATATGAATTAATCCAGTATATATTAATACACAGACGTATTCATTAGAAATCGCTCGGGGAAAATAAAATTTGGAAATAATATTTTGACTCCAGAAAAAAGAACTGTTTTGTACAGTATAAGACTTAAAATACGAGTATAGTATAGAACTACGTCGACTTTTATGATTCCATATATTATTTGGAACGTTACGAGTATATTGTGTCTGCTTCGTAAAAACTGTCACGCTTGATACGAGTGGAAAACACCCTCGGTCGCCTGCACCCTTAATCCGATACGTATTCCTAGAAAAACAATAACCGCGGAACAAATTTCTTTTATGGAGTAACACTAGTGTCATATATCTCCGGAATGTTTTATTGTATATATTTCGCCTTGAAAATAGTTAAGACAATATTATAACGTACATGTCTTTCGACCGAGTTGTTTGTTATTTAATTGAAGAAAAATTCTCACACACATATTAATAATAATAATACGTTTGATATTATTTACTTGTACATTCTTATAATATATGAACATTAAATAAATTGTCTCCCTGGTAGCGTAGTTAGTAGCACGCGCGCCCAGCGATCCGGAGAATGCGGGTTCGACTCCCCGTCTGTGCCGAATTTTTTTTAAATCCGAAAATGCAAGACTGGTTGCCCATTGGGTTGAGCAATTGTCTGACAAACTATTCTCGTGAAATTCATACTCCATCTTCGGAGTGGATTTCTTCACTCTGTGTAGATTCATATGCTTCATGTTGGGAGCGAACATGGTATATATAAAAAATATATATATATTTAATTTGAAAAAAAATATTATCTACTATCACTTCCATGTTTGAAAAAATCCAAACAAAACTCAATAGTTGTGAACATTGACTGATTTTACTAACGGTCAACTATTAAACAATGTATTCAACATGTATTTCACTTTCGGGAATCTTCGGTCTGTTAATGTGTAGACTATGTGAACCTATGTATGCATCTACTAGCGAGTCTTGAAAAACAATCCATATGAATGCTTAAATAGCTTTTACATTTAATGTCGATTTCCATCAACCATCAGCAATTGGTTGCATTAGTGATTTAAAAATTGACTAAGTAAATAAAATCAATAGAATTCACAGTAGAATTATTTATAGTAACACGTTTAATAGCAATGAGTAAGCAATTTGTTTATAAAAAATAAACACAAAAATCATCTTTCATGTGTCTAACGAATGTTTGAATTTGGAATTTTGAAAATTTTTCGATACTAGGAATACTTGTATACAATGTGTCACATTTTTTCTAGATTGTACTGTACTTTCAAATTATCTCCCAGAATGCCTATATGTATAAGAATATCAATAGTATTATATTAATTATTATTGCAAGTGATTTATTTATTTAAATCATATTTTATTGAAATAAACAATTTAGAAAACGGAATAAATTTCCTAGCATGTTGTAACTGGTAACACGAACCCTCTGCGTTGTTTAATGTAGATTAAGTAAGTCCCTTTTTGGGTAGGACTGGCTTCCCACAATCCTTTTACTGATGATCAAAAATTATCGAACGTCGTATGTCATTGAAATTCAAATCTCCGAATAAAATATTCGTTAAAAATTTATAGTATGGTATTGTTTTTCAATGCATAGTATGTAAAATGTGCAAGACACGCTAACCGAGTGGTTTTCTCAGGATGTTATCGGGGATAATCGGACAATTTTTTTTGCCATAAGATTTGGGAAACCAAGCATACTTAGTTTAAGTGACTACAATATGTTCTGTCATTGCCGGATAAAGGTCAGACGAGTTATTTGGTTAGATTAACGAAAAGTATAGACACGATAAAGAATAGTATGCTCAGTAATACCAACGATTGTAGAGTTACATTAAGTGTTTAAAGTTGGAACAGTACGTTTACGATGACACTGATGATTGGGTGAATATAAAAAAGCTTATAAAATAGCCGTAATTGGCTTAAAATGGACCGTTAAAAAGCTTTAATCCCACAAAATCTACTACATTATGATATTAGATCTGTGATATAAATAATGATAGAGAAGAGGTTTCTCAATTGCGATGCTATCAATGCATTTAATTATTTACTAACAGCGTTAAACAGATACATTAAAACATCCAAGTATTCGGCTTAATTAGCTGACATTAGGGCAGGCGCGCAGATAGATTACAATCAAGAAAAGTTGAACGTGACACCATTAAATGAATAACATGTTTAATCAAGTTTTGACCTCTTGTAATATATGTCTTATACCCGTGACAGACAAGTATACAGTGTGCTCGTATAAAATAATCTTAAAATAAAATTAAAAACCCACATTTATATCTTTGGGGCGTTTTTCATTA
>JAGVSQ010008519.1:0-14328 GCA_022683975.1 Rhyacophila evoluta
AGTTAAAAATTATGAAATTTCAGGTAAAATCAATTTCTTCTGATACGTATTAAGTAGCTGGTTCAAAAAATACGCTTCGAGAAAATTTTGCTTATTTTGATGACCTCGTTTATAAAGTTTACGATTTCATGGCCTACGCGTATTACGTAGCTAATAATTATTTAATTGATATTTTAGGTTTACACAATTGGATCTATTTCCACACTGAGGAAGCTGCAAATCGGGCGAATTATTTGGGATATTTGAAGAAGATTGACATTCCTAACGTAAGTGATACAAGCGATATAAAACCCAATGTATGTCCGATCTTAAATGTATTTTGATTTACATGTTTTACTGCAATATTACTTGCGGGTAGGTACTTATTTACTACTGTAAATATATTATCTTTTGACAAGAGCTATAAATTATTAGGTATGGGTTATATAATAGGCTAGAGACATTCATTGAAATGTAGATTTGTAATTACATGGTAATAAAATGCGACTTGACATAAGCAGCAGTTGAGCCAATTTAGCATATTTTTTTACAGTTTAATGTCACTGTTGCAAATAACCTCTAGTTTACATTGCTAACCCTATCTTGGGAGAGTGTTCTTATGTCATTATTTATACTTTAAAATTAATCCATACTTAAAGAATTTTTCATATTTTATTTTCCGTGCTCAACCATAATCTTTATCTTTTAACTATCGGATGTAATATTTAAAAAATTCTGATTGAGTCAAAGTAGTAACACATCACGTTTACTAATTAATATAATACACTCGGACCTCGTATAACATATGGTTCCACAAAAACGTTGTGAAGTAGAAATCTCTGTTATACAAAGTTTAAAGTTCATACAAAATTGGTGTGTGTGTTTCTCCAACGGTCCTCTTACATCCCTTCGATATCTTGGATATTCAAGTCATCAGATTCTTCTCCGGCAATACCACGATAAATAGTAATGGTCTTTTCGTATCAATCTTCTATCGATGGTACTATATTTTCTCCAGTCACTACTTGTGGTCACAACTTTTTCCAGCAAGCATTTAAAGTGGATTGTTTTATTTCTTTGACTATAAATCTAATATAATACTTCTTGTGATGGCATGATCTAGAGGTATCCAAATCAGACGTTTTAATTAATATTTGATTGATTTTTTATATTTTTAAAACTATGTTATACTAGAATATGTCACAATCCATCAACCGTGTTATATCGAAACCATATTGTAGAAGTACCGTGTTATGCAAGGTCCGGGTATACTATAAATAATGCTTTGCTATTATTGAAATTTCCGAGATATTTAGTAACTTTGTACAGTTATGTGTTTTACATGATGTATCGCTGAGGTTTGCTGTTTGAGGTAGACCATAAATTTATCGATGCCAAGTGATACGAAAAAGCAAACATGCATACGTCAAAAAAGCAGACGTATGCGCAGACCATAACTATAAAATCAAATATTTTTCATCTTCTTTCTCCTTGGTTATACATGCTATTATAATAATATTCTTTGGTTTGTTTTTTCAACTTTCTTTAGTCAAATTTTGGTTCTTTCCGTATATATTGTATCTCCAAATTAACTTGTATTTTTATTACCGAAAGTGTATGCAATGTTGGTTATTTTTTTCAGAAAGGAGCTATTTTGAAGTTGCACTTTAATATGAATGGAATTGATAAACCAGTGGACACAATGTTTGTCGGCACTTCACCTGAGCTGGAGATAGCACTCTACTCTCTCTGCTTCCTCACCCGCGCTGATAAAGCATGCCCGCTTTCACTAGGAGGAGAAAACTTTAACCTGAGAACTCACAACTATAGATATAGGAGTAAAAATATGATTGGAAGTGCCTTCCCAGAGATTTGAAACAATTTTCTTCGTTTGGAAAAAAAAGAAACACTATTAGATTGTAAATAACACCGTCTCAAAAATATGTAAAATAACCAATAACAATTATTAAATTTTTCAGATGTTTGTCTTTATATTTTGTTATGAAAACCTTAGTAAAAAATAAACGAATAGTAAAATTATTGCAGCTTTATTTTGTATAGCTATAATTCGTTTAGGCAGGCAGGTAGTAAAATGTTTATTACCAGAGTTGTAGGAAAACGTGAACACAACTTTACAATAATTGCATTGACAAACTAAAATTACGTATATATATGTGAAGGCAAATGCAAACGATTTTGATACCTTCATTTCTTTTACCGACATGTGTCATTAAACCTTCCAAAATTATTTATAATTATGCTGTCCACTGTTTTGGTTTTGTTAGGAACAGTTTTTATATAAATCAAAAATATTTTAATGTATTACGATTCGAAAATTTTCGATCTTTTCGACGAGTTTTGTCGCTAAATTCAAGACCTTACCGACTAGACCCCTCGACCCCATTCAATTGTATCCGCTTAATAATTTTGACTGGACAGGTAATTTGTGGAGTGACCGTATAATGGCGTATCTGAAATAATCTTACAACTGACAGTAGTTTAATTTATAGAAGAATTGAGGTACAAGCCATTGCTCTACCAGGTTTCAGCTGCATATTTCCACAAGATGTACATATATCAAAAAAAATTCAAACAATAACTACACATTGTTAGATATTTTTAGTATTATACAAATTAATTTGAAATCTTAAATAATCTAACTGTAATAATTTCTATCTTATATTTGCTCTTAATGGTCAATAATTTAAATTAAAAGAAAAGGATTAGATGTTCATTTGGTTGGGCGATTTGGTGACAACAAATCTTTGTAAATTTAAAAGATAAGTCTTCATTATATATATAAACACATAATAGTTATGTTATACACGGAGCAGACATGGTCAACAACAACACGGTGGAGATGTATTGTACGCGTAGTAAATACTTTTAATTTTTTCATTAAAATACATACTCGACGAATTGATCCCAGAGAGTTGATTACATGTGTAAATAAAATTGTTTATACCACATGTTTGGTTCGAGCTGCCGATTTGAATCTAGGTGATCAGGTAAGTTATTTGACTTGTTTTTAATGAGCAAGCCGAAATATAATACTATTTTAATATTTCATTACAATATCTCATTTTTTTGCATTTACGTAATTTTTCGAATTGAGTGAGTTTTTTTCGCGTCACAGTCATAAAAGCGATATTTAACTAAACAAAAACATTTCTGAAAGATGTGAATCCGTACCTAGTTACATAGTATACACAATCATTGGAATGTGCTGTTGGGGATCTGTAGCTTATATCACCGTACCGAGATTATCTGTTGGCTGTGGACGAAATTTAATTTGTATATAATAGCGAATTATTAATGCCTCAACAACAGTAAACATTAATATTTAATATTAAGACTTTTATTTTATAACCACACAATAATAAGATTACAAAATTTATCATTGTGCTTTTAGTAAATCATCATATCGTCGTCAATATTGCAGGAATACGTAACTCGATTTTTGGATGTAAGTCACTTTGTAAAGTATTATTTTATTTTTTGTAATTGTTTGCATTAAAACATAATTTGTACACGTTTTATAAAAATATATGTTAATACAAAAATGTGGTAATGATACGAGAAATTGCAAGATATAAAACTTCCTGAAATCGACGATATATTGCAACATGGGCCGTCAAGGATCTTCCAAAAATAGAAAAAGTGAAAATAATAAATAAAATATTGTTTCAATCTGAGAATTTTAAGATGGAGAACGACACATTCGTGAATGTTCCAGAAAATTATATATAATATATATTTAAGGAGACACTTTGAACGACACTCAAAGATGCTCGGTAACCAAACCCGTAGTGTAAATTCACGCGGAGCTTATAACTGTCATTCACATTACTGTACGATAAGTTTCAATATAGTAAACCTTTTTGATTATTTTTATTTTTTCCTTGTGTTTTTTTTATAAATATATTTAAAAGGGCTATCGAAACTGACTAGGTCGCCACTAATAATAGGGCCTATCGTTATAGCAAATTTTGACAAATTAATACGGTATAGTTTTTTGATGGGGCCAATCTAAAAAATAGTTCTGTTTAAATGTGTGGAATGTTGAATATATCTGAAGGCAATTGCCACATCTATACATTATGTTTTTTGATGTATTTTAAGTAGTTAATTTTTTTAGATATTCTAGGAGCCATGTGATTTAAGTGCCTATTTGGTAATCTATCACTGCTTTTATATGGTAGTAATTTTTAATATGTAAGTATAATAGTGGTCTTTTAAGAAAAAATATTTTGACCCAACCGCACAATAGCTGAAGATGAATAAATCGAAACACATGTCATGATCTTAATCCTTTTGCTTTCGCCGTCTCCGCGAGACCTGTGCTACATTTTTTTTTATGTTACATATCAGTTCAATTATTGATCTGCATTCCTCACTTCTCATGTTGGTGATACTATATTAATTTATAATAACAGAAGCATACCGCCAAAGTCATAAAATAATTTCGTGCCTTGTTATTATGTAGCGTAATATCAAGATAGTTAATGTTATGGAGAACTTGAAAATCACACAAATTTTATTAAGTAACGTGATAAATTATATATGGGCTTGAGTAACTCAAATATATGACTAAATAATGATTTATGTGAGAGGCTTCTATTACGGCCCACTTTCACCCTCCACTTTGCTGAAAACAAAAAAGCTTTAAAATTTAAATAATATTAAGTTTCACGTTGTTCGTTTTATAATAATGAGGTTCATTGGACCGTAGCGAAACTGTGACACACATCAAAGCGTTAAGTTTGTTATATTATTATAAAACTTTTACGAGTAACTGTTAATAGATTATAAATAATAAATTTGAAAATGTTATTGGGAAACCAAAAAAATATCTAACGTCATTAAATTGCGGCGTAAGCATTCAAAATCTAAAATCATTGCAAAACCTTGAATTGATTATCTGCTCATTCTCTCAATAACATGTGAGCGTTCATGAATTTATATAGTGTTATAAGAGTATGTAATACAAAATCGGTGTTGCATACTAATATTTATGTTTATTTATAAACGATTAGTAGCCGATATATTTTTGCAAAGTGTAGACGTGTGACACATATTTCAGAAAATACTACGCACTGTAAAATAATCCCATAAAAGTATTTTTTCATCATCATGAATCTCAAAATAGCATTTTTTCTATTTTTCTTTGTTCTCGCATTTGATAGCGGGTTATGTGGTAAGTTTCAATTGTAGTCTTTTTAATTACATGTTTCAATATAATCTGTAGTTCGTCGTATGCCCTAATGTACTCGTAAATTATAATAATTGTTAAAGTAGAAGTATATACTAATGGATTTGAATGAAAATTAAGCCAGATTGTTTTCAGTACTTGGATCTTATAAATGCTTCTTAATAATACAAGAAAATAAGCAGTACCTATTTGAAATTTTTATTTCAGTATTTTGCTTCTTTTTTTGGGTTCAATTGTCCGCGTTTCATTTGATATAATACATAGATACTACGGACGTTTTTAGGTTATATTATTAGATAGTGTTTATTTATCGAAACATTTTTATTGTAGGTGTTCAAGTTTATTTAATTTTTTTTCTCACTTCATCTGGCAATTTCAAAAATAATTTGCTGTCTATATTTTATCAAATATTAAAAGCTACGACAAAGAGAATATCCAAATAATTGCATTGCTTATTAATTTCTTATTTTTATAAAAGTATATAGGTACGTCACTAATTATGAATTGTTATTGGGTACATACCCAGTTCTTCCAGTAGTCAGGGTTTTTTCGATTTTCACACTAAAATAAAACAAACATATTATCAGCAATATTTCCTAAGAATTTTACACAGATATAAGGCCAAAGATCATCTGTTATTGCTAAATATAACATTTATTATCATCGATTTACTTTATTTAAAAAACGCGGCACACGTTATTTTTATTTATCTAAGTACCCGATAAAAATGCTAAGAGTTTTATAGGCACCCTTGAATTTTTTAGATACTCGGTATATTTACAGACTATGTTAATATGTGTAAATCTATTACAATATCGTACACAATTTTTGGTACAAAACTGTTTTGAAAGACTATATTTCATTTATAGATAGATAATATATCTAGAAACTAAATTTTCTAATGGTAATAATAAAAGGTTCACTAAACGAAACTAGTATTTCTATCATTATTTATACCGTGGGCCCAAAAAGGTTGCAAAAACATGCAAAGTGGTTTGTATAGTAAGTATCATTAATGAAGAAAATCTAAGGTAAAACTTAAACTGTTTAAGCCGATAGCATTGAGTCTTAAATGTATTGACAAGCTTATAGATTACGAAGGATATGGTATTTCTTCATTTGTTTTTTTCTAAATGATGGTAATCGGTATTTTTGTCAATTGTGTAATTAGAACAAATATTTAATGCGTATATGCGATAAAATGACATTATTTATTTTGTTAAAGGTGTTGATCGTCGCTTGAAAGAGTCGATACATAAAGCGAACAAAGATTTTCTATTAATCGAAGGAAACAGAGGTGGGCCACAACCCCCATCGCCGACAGCCAATAAAAATACTGGATCGGTTAAAGTGCAGGCTCCAGTAGCTGTAGCCACAACTTCAACAACAACCACAACGACAACAACAACGACAACAACTACCACAACAACGCAAAAGCCAACTACAACGAAACCATTATCAGGCGTAAAGTTGATAATTCAACAATTCAATGATCACACATCGGATACGGAAAGAGATCGTGTCAATAAAAATCGACCAGTAATTATAGCAAACAAGAACACTAATCTCAACAGCCAGAGAAATCCAGCAGCCACTAAAAAAACATAATACGATATTCTATCAATGGCCTCACGGTTGTCCGAATGGGTGATATAGATATTGACGTCAATGAAGGGGTGCTAACATTTAAGACTACTCATGATAGAAGAAAATATTACTTATATAGACAGTTGAAACTTAACAATGGGCAGTAACGAATCCCTTTTATTTTGTAGAAATGAACGACAACTACGGCTTCAACGAACGCGGGTGGATGCTGATTACAAGTTTAGTGAGCCCACGTAACATCTAAAAATATTCTTCAATTATGTATAGATTTCACCAACTAAATTATTACTAGGAGGATAATGATTATTTAATTATATTCCCATAAAATATAGTCATGAAAAATTTAAGCTTTTTGGTGGTTTATTCATAACTACAAGACTACCTATTGCTATTTCAAATAATCTACTGATAGGTTGTTAGGCCACATAGTTGGACACTCTCAAAAGCTTTATTTTTATTTTAGACAGTAAGTCATATTATCATAAACATTGTATTCGATATTTTTACTGTCTCAAAAATGTCATGCCCAAAAAGAAAATTGAGATGTTTTATTTTTCCCCCTCTTACGAAATTTCCTCACTAAATGTCTAATGCTTGAAGTGTAATTTACCCTAGTTTTAGACGTGCTTCCATTTTTACTTACATTATTATGTGGTATTTAACTATACATACTTAAAATTGTTTTAAATAAGAATTACCCAAAATATGTCACCAAAGTGCCGCAAAGTGGTTCGTAGTTGCTCGTGTGTGAAAAATTGAACCATATATTTATATATTTTCACTAATTTATAGCATGCATATTTTTGATACCCAACCACTTTTTGTGTTAAACAATATTTTATATAAGTATTATATTTGTATAGAATACTTGTTTACGTTATTCAAACAACATTGAACGTCGAAAATACTGGTGAATTTTTTTTTTTTTTCTAATAAAAAGGCGTCCATCATATTTTAGCACCCTTGCACGGTGCACTGGATATTATCTGGATATTAGCTCTTTTCATACAAATTATATGGTTTACTTTTTAGCTTGGTTAAACAATTAAATACTAAGTGAGTATTTTTATGAACTGTTTAATACATAATCGTAAGCCTGTTTTGATTCAAATACTTGATGCAGTTATTAAATAGTAAAATAAATATAGTTTTTAATATTTTACATTTAAATGTCGTCTAGAACAGGGGTCACCAAATTTTTTGAAAAACGGGTCGGACGGAAAATATTCTCATTGAAATCATATTAGATTCTAGCTTGAATATATGACAAAAACTTGTAATAAACAAGCGCCTGCTTGCCTCAAACAATGCGTAGAAGCACCCTCCATTTTAAGTTCACTATATGGAAGTCTTATAACGAATCACAATAGAACAATAGAAAAATCATTCTTGTGTATTCACAACCAAATCATAAAAATTCAAATATTACATAATATAATAGATAAATAAAAGTCGGGGGCTGGATGAAAATCCTTGGAGGGCCGGAACCAGCCAGCGGGCCGTAATTTGGCGACCGCTGGTTTAGAAGAGAAATACATTTTATTTAGCACACGCTAGTTCTAGGTCTATACAGATGAAAGTTCCCAAAGCCAAGGAACTAAATGACGTACAATATTTTTTATCCATAAACTATTCTATACTTCAAAAACACATGAAGCGAAGTTGTACATCAGAATTAATAAAGCGACCAGTTACAAAACAAATATTTAACGATCTCACACTACTTCCAAGAACGAATTTCTGTAGTATTTATTTTTCGAAAGGAAGGTCGTTATTTGATTGGAATATTAAATTTTGTTTCTCACACAGTTTATTTATTTATTTTAACAAAAAAATCTTGTCTTTTATTTCTGTTCGTTTATATTTTTCCACACAAAATTAAAAAAAATGATTGAGACCAATCAACTTCTCAGACAGCACTCAACTTTCTCAATCAGAATATAGTTATATAAAATAAAATATATTATTATAAATAGTGGAACAAGAATATTATTTCATTAAATTAAGGAATTGAGAATAAAGTTGATAAACTCATATATTTTAGAAATGAAAACCGTGTTTCGACAAGCAACAAAGTTTCTGCCAACAAATTATTTCAACACACTTAATAAAAAAGAATTAATCGAAGCTGCAACTGCAGAACAATGAAATTGTATTCACGACTAAATGCTCCGTCGACTGTCTTTCGGTTTATTATTGGTTTAGAATTACCCATTTTTTTTAAATTATGGAAGACAATTTTATTCAACTAATATTAATAATTCTTTTAAATGGAAATGAACTGTTTGTCAATTATTACCAAGAGTTTAGCAATAATTTTATTCAATTAAAAAAATGGTAAAAATCAATTTATACTATAACCATGCGCGGCCAATTTGATTTAATGTCGTATGATTACAGTTTATTTTGTGTTAATGTGTTACTACCTCTGTAGTTTAACTAACTGTAATTTATTATTGTTCTTTTGGTAAAATTATGTGTGTATTTTAATTTCTAGAGCGCGTGATTTTTTGAGCGTACCTTTTTGCAATTATAGGGGCATCTATGAAATGATAGTAAATGTCAAATCTACACGTTACATTTCTATCTATAGCTAAAATGACAGCGTTTGCGAATTAACATTCGAGAACTTCACATTGTATTCTTCGAGATGCATCGCGCGGGCTGGTTCGGATTAAAGTTTTGTGATGCCTACATGCCGATTGTCAGGACAAGTTTGAAGGAAAATGTACCAGTTTGTGTGTCAGTTCGTAGTTGCTCCACGAAGGATATTTTAAATGAAGCATATAAGAGAACGAAACAAAAATGCAGGTGTAAGTTGTTCTATTTTCGATGTGTTTTGAATAATATACTGTCAAATTATGTAAGTGACCATAACCTAATTCGCATGTTTACAAATTGAATCATTTATTAAAAAATACGATGACCTTAAATTTCAGCAAAGAAATTACCGCAGGATGTAAATCCACAAGGCGTCTTTGCTTGCAACGAATTGGATCTAAAAGAAGTCAAAGTTTATGGGTTCGATTACGATTATACACTCGCAGATTACAAAGAATCACTTGATTATTTGCTGTACAATCTTGGCAGAGATACCCTTGTACAAAAATACAAGGTCGGTTGCTTGGAGAATGGACAACTAATAACATAATCAAATATCATTTTTAACTTCAGTTAAAATAATTATGAGACATTTTTTTTAGTATCCACCAGATATTCTGAAATTGGAATATAAACCTGGGTTTGCAGTTCGTGGTCTTCATTATGACATTGAGAAAGGTGTACTGTTAAAATTGGATTCATTCTTACAAATACAGTTTGGATCCGTTTACCGCGGATTGACACCATTATCTACTGATGAAGTTCTTGGTCTTTATAAGAATAGAATAATTCCTATTGCTTATGTTGAAGGTCATACTAAAAATGAAAGGGTAAGTTTACACATGTGATATTTTATGAATATCGTTAGTTCTTAATGGCACTGTTAGGTTAGGTGATAAATGTATGTAGAGCCAACACGGCAAGAGGTGCTTAAAATTGGACTGGGTGTATTTGTATGGAGTGATCTTGTGCTTGCCTTACGCTCTTAATTATTATTAAAAATAGATGGTCCGTTAATGTGGAAGTAACTTGCGAGTAAGGGAAATAAATATTTACCGATTTCGAAAAATTGGCGGTAATGAATGACTCAATGTCTACATTTCTGTAATTTTATGAAATTAGCATCGGTTTGACTATTTATCTTGTCGCCACATATTGTCACGTGACTTCTTTTATCATAATTATAATAATCCCAATTTGGTTCTTGGCTGTCATCTTTTATTTGTGTTCTTGGTGTATTGAATATATATATTTTTTAATTACTAATTTATACATATTGAATTTATTATACCAATATCTTTTCATGGTAAAGTAATAAAATACAATAATAGTATGTAAATACAAAACTATGATTTGCAGTTTTCGTTAAATGGTATAATAATGAATTTTTATACCATTAAACTGATTCTCGTATACTTCAAAGAAATTCTTATTGCTCTCTGGATGTTGAATTATAAAACAGTTGCTCTATTTGTTAGAAATCATTTTTCAGTAAACAATCATGGGTGTGTGTTTGATTTGATTACCTTTAGTTACAGTAGCCTTGAGTTAAATTAAATGATAATGTATTAGTGGGACGTCAATATAGCATTTGATTAAACATAAAATATAGTTGTAAAGTTTTTATTAATTTCATAAGGTTTTACTTATTTATACCTATAATATTACATCCACATAACATGATTTTCATATTGTATATATATATACATATATATTTCGAGTGTCTTCAGAAACTTCTAGTTTTTGATTCATTTGACAAGGTATTTGACATTATTGATTATTTCTCAGTTATTGCTAAGTGTTCATCACCAATATTCTATCTAAGTTGTGCGCGGCTGCACATTGGCTTTTAAAGTTCTGTGCACTGATCGCAGTCTTTTTTTTAATCGATGTACAATATTTAATATAATAACTTTTAACAATAATATATAAAGAACATGGATATAGTTGAAAGACAAATTTCATTTATGAAACATAATCATACGTTTTGATGGGATATTAACTGGTCTTTATTGATAATAAAGTTATTCAACAAGTAGTTGAACTCAAATATTATTTTGACATTGAGACTCAGAATGAGTAAAGTTTATTATTAATGTCTCGAACCTTTTGTGTATGTTTTAGGATGCTCATTCTAAAATGGTCCATTTGGCTGATCTATTTTCTGTACCTGAAGTCTGTTTATTGTGCAATGTAGCTGAGCTGTTCATCCGTAATCATATCGACTATCATCCGGAGATACTATTCAGAGATGTTAAAGTGAGTTGATAAAGTGTTTCCTGTTATGCAAATTAGTTGATTGACTCGCAATATGTTATTCTAGGCCTGTATGGCTGTTACAAATGTTACTTTATACTTTTGTTTACAATAAAAATCAGCACATTCTATTATATTATAAAATAAACTTTCAACCATCTCCATACGAACAACTATTTTATGAATAAATTATTAAATATATCCTTCTTTTCATATAATATCAAGAATTTAATTAACAAAACAAGTATTTTTGATACTTCTACTATGAATTTATGGAAAATTGGTATATTTAAAATTATAATTTCAATAATGGCTTTACACCAAGGTCAAAATTAAGTATTTCTATAGTTTAAAAGCTTAGATTTTCTATATTTCATTTCAGTTTTGATACTATGTTACATACATACTAGATAATTATTTTGTAAAAATAAAATATTTTTATATTTGAGTAGCAAATATTTGTAACACATAAGACTGACTCAGTGATATAATAATATACATAATACCATTCTGTAAAATAAATTAGTATATTTTATTCAATCGGCTAGTGGTTATAGCTACTATATTTTGGATTCTTTCCAAGTATTTATTATGTATCATTTGCATTTCAATAAATATCTTTATTAATAGAAATATTTTTTGTAGTAGAATAGAAGTAATATTTTGATTATATTATGTTTTATTAAAAACAAATGTAATCTTTTTGTTTATCTTTCTGATAGTAGTTTTTTTTTTATCTTTTGATTGCTTACTCATTACTGCTGCTGGCACTGACATATATTTAGTTACTTTACCAAATCAGTTGTTGCAGTGGTGCAGATTTTAGATAATCTTATTAGTAAGTAAACGTAAGTAATCGAATAAATCCCATCTACTAAATCACTTCAACATATATTTTACTAATTCAACTGGCTAACTAAAATTATTCTCGTTTCTTAGTAATATCATTATACTTTACAATAAGCACCAAGTAACAAGATACATTAATTGTGTATATATATGGATATATTATATTCCACCACACCAGATTTCTCTTCAACTTCAACTTAAGCTAAACTATTATGAATTCTAGCAATGAAGTGCGTTGACACTGGCTGTCTAAGTACTCCCGTAAACCAGTTTATCTTATTTTAGTAATTTTCACTACAACTGCTATTGTTTATTTTTAAAAATATAGTTGGAGAGTATAAGACATAGAACGAAGCAGCTCATCTTATTTCTTGTCTATTATGTTAGGATGTAAGTGAATAATGAAAATTGCTTATTATACCTTATTATTTAAGTAGTTTCATAGTGGAAATGCTTGATATTTACTGTAGTCAGAATTGGATGTAGTTAAGCAGAAGACCAAGCTAACAAGAAAAAAATGCGATTGAAATTTTAAAGAAAGAAATTAACATCTAGTATGAAATTTATATTATTAAGTAATATGGCATATACTACATTTTTCCGGATGATTTGATTATTGAAAAACCTACTACTTTAAAAGTTATTGAATGTTTTTGGGGTACAAATTAAAATTTTGATCGTCATGTGTTTTTATTAGTATTATATTAGTCTTTGCCCATAAAACCTTGAAATTGGTTATATTTAGTATATTTTTTGTTTATAAATAAAACAATATGTATCAATATCATACAATACAACAATATATACGTTTATTTATTGAAAAATATTTGAAAGTGGCACTATGCTAATTATTATAATTTAGAATAGGTTTGCTCAAAAATTTATTTTAATTAAGTAACCTCATATTTAAACTTCCAAAAACGTTCTAACCACACATTTTGTGCTATTTATCATGTTGAATAGTGTTTATTTATAATTAATAATTATTTGTTTTTAGAATTCTGTTAAAAGTTGTCATCCTATAATGCACAGCATTGTATCTGAAAATGTTCACGAGTACATTCGTCCCAACAATTACATCAAAAAATATTTCGACTCTCTATTGAAGGCTGACAAAAAACTGTTTTTAGTTACAAACAGTCCATATCACTTTGTGTGAGTATTCATTTATATATCACCAGTTTATCATGAAAATGCTATTGATGATCATCCTTGAAGTGTTTCATGCATTAATGTGAGGGTCACATGCCAATTAACAGGCAACTCATTGATTGCATGCCCAGATGTTTTCGATTAGCGCTGATGCATCGTTCACAGTTGGCTTAACACATTGATAAAGCACATAAATAGTGTGACTGTCAAAAAATATTCAGATTGTAGATTTTATTTTCTGTTGTGGTTATTATTATAATTCAGTGTAATTCTCGAAGCCATTTTCCACGAATCCATGCTTATAAAATAATGAAAAAATATATAATTCTTCTCACCTCTTGTAAGATTCTTAATTTGGTGGGAATATTCTTAGTTTTTTATAATGATTTGATTTTGTAATTTAATTTACATTACTTATAGTTTTATAGAATTGTAAAATATTATTATTTCTTGTCTTTTTGTAATCAAAATTATTGTCTTTTATATCACTACAAATATAAGTGAGATAGATGGTGATAAAATTTTAAAATAATTTATTTATATTGCATTAAAATTCAGAACTTTTTTCTTGATCTATTTAACTGAAAAACATATTTTTTTATTGGCTTAGTCCATATTAACCTTCCCTCTACTATGATGTCGACCGGGTCACTATTTCGTCATCGACATAT
>JAGVSQ010008520.1:0-14326 GCA_022683975.1 Rhyacophila evoluta
GTGTAGATCCATATGCTCCACGTTAGGAGCGAACATGGTAAAAAAAAAAAAAAATATTTTTATCGTTTGTCTTAAATAAAGTTAATGTTAAAATGGTTTCATAGACACTTGATAATAACTACACCAGTAAGGACCCCAGCTTAAGAACCAGTGTTCTAATGAATTTTTCAAACTTAACCATAACAGCCAAATTTTACCAGGTCACTGAAAAAATTGAAAACGCATAGAATCTTGAGAATTTGTGAAAAATTACCAAATGAACATATTATTCGAGGATTCCATTAAAATTTCTACATTAAACTGATACATATTATCATAACTTAGTATTTTAGTCACTTTACCGAACTAACCACCACAATCTTTTATTACATGTTTTACTTTAGTTTCACATAATACCAAATCACTCTATTTGCATATGTACTTCGATTCTCATCTTATTTTTTATTAGAGCATACCACACGTGAGTACAATCTTCCAATGCACCTTATCTATTACAATTAAAACACTGATTCGAATGATAATACTATGAATAAATAATATAGGTTATAATCATATTTATATATGACCAGAACAAACGAAGAAATTTTATTCTTTTAAATTAACAAGTATAGCTGTAATTTTTTTAATATGATCATAAAAATATAGTATCGAATATCACAATTTAAACAATGTACCCGTCGCTCAAGCGAATTCACCAGGACATCCTCCACAATATACCGATAAGCGTCGTCTAATATTCTTCAAGAAGACGACTCTGGTGAGATTTAACAAACGTCAAATGCAACACTTACTGAAATTTGCTGTTTGCTTTAATCCAAATTTAATCAAGTCGTCAATAGATGAAAGAATACAGTTGATAATATAAGTCAAAATACATTTATGATGGACGGCTATAATGTCGACAGGAAGTCGCAAGTTAACTCGTCTATGATGGGACATGCAAATTTTGTAATATTTTTCATACTATGCCTACGCTATATAATTTGATGTAATTTTACATAATATTTACTAAAAATATCAGCAATACAATAATTGTAATTTTTCCAAGGATTTCATCATGTTTATAGGCTAAATCTCTTCATTGTGAGGATTTACATGAATAATGAAGAATTTTCATTAGAATTGATTGTCAGTCAATACCTTAATCCATTTGGCACCCGGTCTTGCATTTTTGAATTTCATGAATTAGTAAATCCTATTTTCTTAATATTCAGAACAGAGAAGAAATTTGTCGTTTTCTATAATGTTGTTTTTGCAGAAGCTAAGCAGTTTGCATGCCGTGTATGTTCAAAACAGTTCTCCAGCCAGTTAGAGCTCACTTCACACACTCTGATCCATAAGGCGGAGAGACCCTATGAGTGTGACACGTGTGGTAAAAAAATTGACAGGTCAGTCATCAACTTAAAATATTATCGATAAAAAGTGAGAAGAAGAAAATAATTGTATTCACAAATACTACTTTTCTAAAACACAATATAGTGAAACATTTGATAAGCAAAGACCTTGATTTAGCTGACAATGAATTAACATAATATGAGAAGAGTAAAAAATTATATTTAAAAATACATTTTTTTTAGGAAAACACTACAATGTCACATGATATTACAATCCTGTGAGAAGTTGTATATTTGCAACATGTGCTTTGAACGTTCTTCAAAGAAAAGGCTTGCAGAAAAATGCAAAACGATACAATCAAACAAAAAAGTGCACAAGAAATCACACTCACATACAAAAACCTACCTTTGTCATCTCTGCTCTTTGTCATATGCCAGAAAACAAGATTTGAAGAAACACTTAGAAAAACATACTCAGGACAAAGGAAAATCTAGGCTGGTTAAAGAAATATTGGAAGAGGAAGACATACTAATTAAAACGTCTTTACATGTCGAAAAAGACAGAAAGTATGATGAAACCACTGCGAGTCATTCAATTCTAAATTATTTCACAAATTTGAAAACATTAATCAAAACCAAAGAAGCATGTTTAAATAATTGCAGTAGTTCTTCAATTACATATATTCGAAACGAAGGTAATCCTGCCTTGACCACTAAAGTATCCAATAGTAGTGTTCTACAGAGTTGCGATACCATTAAAAATCACTACATGACAATGCCTCAATCGGATTCATTCCAAATAACAGAAAGCATGTCAGAGTACACCACATCTGATATGCTCGGATTTAGGAAAGATGCCAAAAGTAATGATAGGACTGAAAAATTCACTGTGGATGATGAAAGTGATAGCTTTATTGAGCAGGAGACCTTGTTTCTGCAAGATATCCGAGACTTCCCAATGATCGATGAGACGGCTATAGAAGAAGAAAACGATATGCTCTCTTTGTTGAGTACTGACCTTCTGCGCACTCAGCATCAGAACCTTGAAGAGCAACAAACTCGTGATAGCTATTCACAAATGCACGTCAATGATTACTTTAATATAGGCCTGCAAGAGATCGCTCGGCAATATGAGGATAATGATCTTCTAATTGCGGAAAAATTTGAAGCTGACATGCAAATTGAATCCATTCTCAATGAGCATAATAATATATTACACCATCACTTTAAAATGGGCTACAATTCAAGTGATGGTGCAGATAGTAGAAATATTTTAAATGCTCCACAAAGTTGTGAAACTAGTGCTTGTAATATCGTCAATAGAGCCGCCGAAAATAACCTCCAAACAATTGTAAACAGTGACACAAATATCACATGTGGACAGTCCGGGAAACATTACAAACACGTAAATTTTAAATCTAAAGATGCTGTTGTACGAATAGCTGCTGGTAATTCTCTGCAGAGATTCAACGTTAATCCTCGAGAGATAGATGGTCATTTAGAATATGTTGACATCGAAGAACAAAGTACTGAAAATTTTACTAAGTTACTCATAAATGATCACTTTAGTATTGCTGATCGTGATGATGATCATTTTGGCAATGATGAAAAAATTAACATCAACAACGTTGAAAATTTTTCTAATAAACATGATGATAATTTTATGATTCACTGTAGTGAAGTTAGTCATTTGAATAGGGCTAATGTTCTAAATGGGGAAGATAATGACCAGGTTATGGAAGATTTTGAGAAGACGTGTTGTGAAAAAATTGAAACAAAAAATGATTTACACGCGGATTCCGATATTGAAATACAGAAAGTTGTTGCTCCAATGTTGGTAAACGAAAAATCTTATGATCGCCATATTAATGATTTTTCTAATTACAATTTTAAAACAAGAGATTATTCGGAAAACACTATAAATACGACCCATATTTTTGATACTCAACATATAAATGATGATATGCTAACTGTTGTAATAAATACCAAACCGAATAGTGTTTCAAACAGAAATATCGGAAAGAAATGTTGCAGAAATAATGATTCAAATCTTGGTTACCTAGAAATGGTAAATGCAGGAAATGATCCTTCGAAGATTCTTGAAGAATGTTATGAAAACACTGATGATGAAAATGAACATCAAGATATTATTTTTCATGAAGGTTCTTTATTTCCTGTCAATGTATCCGTTTATAACAATGATATCACTGGATGCACAAACAGTGAACATGTATCTCAATTAGTTGTTAATAATCCAGTGTTCACAGTACATTTGGATAATGAAGTAGAATTTAATTATGATACTCAATTGCATTCTGAAAGAGATATATGTGACACACAGAATAATGTAGATTCATTTGCCATTGATGAAAAAGATGCTGTTATTAAAAATGGTAAACTTATTTGTGAAAATGTTGATGATAAGAGTTTACCAAGTATTGATTATGGTGATTTAAGTAATTCAAATAACACCCGAGATTCTGATGTTTCAAATCTTCATGAGGATTGCGGTAAAGACCAATACCGTGAAGAAAATGATGAACATCTTATTGATAATTATTTGACTGCTGATCAGCAATTGATAAAAGAATATCCTGAAAGCAGGCTGTCTCTATCAGCTCATGAAGATATTAAAAGTGACTCAAAGATTATGACAAATGAAGACTCTAATTATGAGTGTGATGATAAAAATGATACTAAAGGCGTTTTTGTAGGAATAGTTTACTGTCGTGAGAAAGTTGACGATATCACAGGTGGTGATTTGATTATAACTGAACAAGAAAACTTTGCAAACAATGATAATACTGCCATATCCAAAATGACAGTAACAGAAATGAATGACCTAAGTCTTACTACTAAAAATTGTGCTATTATTAGCCATCAAATAAAGAAAGATGAACAATTGGATCATGGTAAAACTCTAATTTATGATTATCAAGATTTTGAAAGTGATGATAAAGATGATTTGAATGAAGATATGCAATGTGATAAACCAGATGATGAAATTGATATTTCATGTGTTCTAGTTCAAGATACTGAAAGCGATAGTCAAACCGTGGTTGATGACAATTCTGTCATTGATTATCAAAAGGTTGTAGTAAACACCGAAATTACAATGACGGAAAATTTTGATGATAGTTATTTAAACATCGTTGAAGAAGAGAGTAATAACTGTGAAATGATATTAATTGATGACAGTGATGATGATGGAAAAGATCGTCAATATTATAAAGGAGATTTGGAAACACTTGACAGTACAGTTGTTGTTCAACAAGAAACTATAACAGAATACAGTAAACAGGATATCCAAATATTTACAGGAGATTATGCAAATGAGAAAAAAATTAATAAAACCACACTCGTTGATTGTCGAGAAGAAAATAAAAATAACAATTTTAATTACGGTCAATATTTGATCAAAGATGAACATAAAAATTTGATTAACGATAATAGTTCAGATACTAGCAGTCAAGAAAATGTATTGCAGCATGATGAAAATATTAACATGTTACCTCTGCGTAGTAATTTACTCACAGAGCACGAAGAAGATGTGTCACAATGTATTGAAAAATGTGATCAATTGCTTGGGTATACTAGTTTAATCAATGAACTCCAACAAATCATAGGGGAGAAGTACAATGAGGGTGACACAAATTTTAGATATTCAGTCAATGATCAAGAAAATGAAGTCAATTTAAGTATTGTCAAGGATAAGCTATCTCAGAATAGTTTTGAATATTATCTCGCTGAAGATATTTTAAAATCTGCTCCATCGAAACATCGTAAGATTGATCGAGGTACAAAACCTGATATTTCAAAAATAAATGAAACTCAAAATCAATATTTTGAAAAAATTATTAAAATGAAAAATAAATTGGATGATTCTCCAGCTTTAGAAGACGTTCATCCTGTGAATGTACAAAATAGTAAAATTGAAGCCTTAGTATGTCTTTATAATAGTTTGTCTATCAAAGATGAAAATAAAATACAAATAAAATGTATAAATTTGGGAAAATTCGATAGTGAAAATTCTATGCATGTCAATGATAACGTCGATTGTAAAGAGATTACAATACCATTTTCATATACCAGTATCCAAGTTTCCAAACATAATCCTCATCAATACATATCAAAAGAGAATAAAGATATAGATGAAACCATTGACAGTAAAATTGACCGACAGCAAACTAAGAATGTTAATGTTGAAGAGCACAGAATAGATCCAGCAATAACTAATGAACAACAAATTGAGATATGCGATAACGCATATTTAAATATTAACCATCAAAAAATTTTTACTCCAAAATTCAATATTGATTGTAATTCTATAAAAAATAATTTTGATACAGATGAAACTATCACATTGGTTAATGATAAACTAACATTTAAAGATGATAACGGTGATGAAATAATTGATTCTTTTTTATTAAAAAATGAGATCTTTGTTAAAGCAGAAAATGATTTTGAATCAAACCATATTGCAATAAAGAAACAGCATGAGCATCTGAAAGAAGTAAACTCAAGTAATTGTCACTTAATATTCAGTGATACAATGGAACACTTTGAAAATGAAATTGTAGACGACATGTCTCCTTTTAAAGATCCAAACATTAAAAATCCAGAGCAGCCAAGAGTAGCTTATGACATGTCAATAGATCATGGCAGAAATGAATCGGAATTGAGTAAATTCAGCATGAGCGGCAAAAAATATACGAAAAAATCAAAAGATCTTGCGCCAATTATGGAACACTTTAAAAGAACCATCTTAATTGGCAGTAAGCATATTCCAACACTTGCAGATATTGACTATCAAGATGTTGCGGTTTCATTTCACAATACCTGTAGTGGAATGGTTGTAGATGCCGATTCTGATGTCCATCGAAATAAAATAATGAAATGCTTTGATAATATGTCACACCCAATTTCACAAGAAATGAATCAGAATCAATTGAATTCAAATAAAGAAAAAACTGCATTGTGCGCGATTACTGATGTAGTAACATTAGAATATATAGACACTCATCAAACAAATGGGGAATTTAAAAAAAATGCTTCAGTAGAAAAATCAACATTGACTGAAGGTAATTCTACTATTGAACACTCAGTTGTTGAACATTCAGATATTAATTGTCAAAAAAACAATCTACCAAAACATCAGATGCACACTTTGGAAGGTAGTAGTTTTTCTAAAATTGATATTGGCAGCTGTATTAGTTTTTCTGAAAATATGAAACAATTCAATAACAATGATGTGCCATTGATATTGAATGTAAAAAATAATTGTGGAAGCTTCGGTGAAAACAAACCTAGGGAAACAGTAACTAATAGTAGTGATGTCGGTTCAAGTATAATTGAAGGTAGAGATTTTGAAACTACTGCAGTTTCAAAAATTAAAGCAGTTCCTTCAATACCTATGTCTAAAGATTTGATTTCTGGGAATCAAATAACCGGGTTTCATGGTAAAAATGAAACACTTGCATCAGCGTATCATGAATTTCCGCTTATAGATGTTAATCAATTAGAAAATGAGAATATTGAAATTCGAAATCTAAAAACAAATGAAACAACTGTATTTGAATCATGTCAAGAACATACAATCACCAATCATGAAAATACATTGACAGAAGATGATGAGATGCCATCAACATCGAGAACAAAAAAATTATGCTGTAATATCTCGCATGAAATAAACCTGCCCATAGAAACATTAATCGAAAATAACTCCATAATTGTTCAATGTACTGATTGTAATACAGGAAGTCTTGGATGTAGAGTACTTTTTTCAAAACTGCATTCTGAATATTCTCTTTCTAACAATCCAATGGTGGAATATGAATTTGAAACACATAAAATAAGTGATAATAAATTGTTCGAAATCGATAAACTAATTGAAATGTCTCAAAATCATCCAAATACCAACGGAAAAAATTTGGCAACAAAAACAGTAATTTTAGAACATTTAGGTACTGACAGTATGAAAATAAAAGCGGAGGATCATACAGTAGAAAATTCAACATTAGCTGAAGCCAATTTGACAAAAGATGTAAATGAATTTGAGAAGGATAATTTGAGTGGGACAAAAGCTATAATTAACGAAGCCATTTCCATTGTTTTTCAATTGAATCATAGGCTAACTGAGGATACATTGGCAGAAAGAAAAGAAAAATGTCAGCATATTGAAATATCAGAACTAAAAGAAATTGTAGATTTAGAAAAGTTAACGGTCCCAAAATGTCGCTGTCAGAACACTCGGTCTTCAGAACTTACAAATTTAACCGATACTCAAATAAATGCTTTAGAGCATTCTCAGAACCATCTTGTTGCTGATGAAAACTATAATCCTAAACTAACCTCAGTAACGTTAAATAAAATATTGATGAACGTAGAACCGATAGATCAAATCGAACCTATTCTTTCCAAAATTAATAAAATCAACCCCAAATGTAATGAAAATATCACCTCAGATTATGCTGCTTGTAGCGTCACGTTTGATCGATCATGTGAAATATGCGATCGTAAAAGTCACATTCCATGTCAACCAAATGCTCACTTATATATCAAAAAAGATGGAGTAAAAATTGAACATGATAATGCTGCTGTCAGAAGGAATGACACAAATACTTCCAGAATATTTGATAGAAATCTTAAATCACCTAAAAATACATTATTAAAAGATGAACTTAGCACTTCTATTTCAAGCATTGTAGATGAAAGAAATTTTGTAGAAGATATAAGCAGCTCAAAGTCGGTAACCAGTGATTATAAAGAAAATATGCTACCGAATGATAAAATTATTAGATTAGATTATTTGACTGAGCGCATTAATGTAGAAGATACAAAAATTTCCCACGATAATTTGATGATAGATCATACAATAGCTGTAGTACAAAACGAACAAGTCAGAGATAAACATTCCAAAATTGATTCCCAAAATAATGATGGCTTAAATATTAATGTTCGAGGATATGAATCTATCGATAGTGAAACAGTTTATGAAGTGTGTTATAATGATAAAATTGCAAATATACCCATGCAGGATTCATTAATGCTGAATCCAAAAGTGATTGAACAGCAAAATGCTAATTCATTATTGGATCACAACAAAATGAATACAGTAGGTATTGAAAGCGAAAGCTTTTCAAATATAAATACCGACTGTCAAGTAATCTTACCAATTCCAGATAATATAGCAACACCGCTTGGTATTGTGGAAGACCCCTCGATCTTGACAAGTGACGTCAAAATAACAATAAATGAGCCTTTGAAAACCCCCTTAGATACAATTGAATTGAAGCAAGAATCTGATGAAGAAGCAATTTCAAAATGTTTGATTGATCATTCACAAGTAGCTTGTGAAGAAATTACACGACTGACAATTGCCAATGTGGATCCAATAATAGCGATCAATTTTAATCGGATAGCCAGTAAACAGGCATTGGAAGTGCAAAATTTTTACAAACATAGTGGTTCAGAAATAAAAGTTGGTCAAGAAATTTTAGCAAAAAGTAAAGAGATAAATAGCACATTAGCGGTTTCAAAAGTGCCAGATACTAACAGTGATTTGGCTGAAGATACAACTGCACTAGAAGATACCAAAGGGTCAATAAATAGTGAATCATTGTCAGTTTTTGTAAAAAAAGTTGATGTACTAAATCAACTTATGAATGTTGAAAATTATTCCTTGGATAAGGAGACAGATGAAAGTATTAATTCAAATTGTATTGAGAATAATGCCATAAAGGTGGAATCTGTTGCGAATGAAAAACAAGTGTATCTTAATGACAGCGATAATACAGAATATAATAAAAAAATAAGTAGAAAACCTTACAGTGATCACTCCAATGTCAGTTCTCAAGAAGATACAGTATTGTTTCACAAAACACACACCAATCCCATTTTTGATCAATTTGATTTTAATGATTGTTTGATTGATAAAAAAAGTTCTATAGAACAAAAACTAATAAATCAAAAAATAGTTGATGTGCAAAATGAAAGATGTAACACATATGAATGTTCAAATAATTCTAATATTATTGTTCAAGAAGCATTGCATGTTATTAGCAATATCGGTGTACTGAATGCCCTTATGAATATCAAAAGTAGTATTATGAAAAGAGAAATTGGTGTAAGAGAAACTTCAAACTGTCTTGAGTACAATACTGTAAAAGTGGAATTAGGTGCTAATGATAATTCTGAATGTTTTGATGAAACATCAAATATGGAGTGCAATAAAAGCGAATTTATTGAACATCCCAATGAGCACTCCAATATACCGTCTCAAGACGACACACTGCCAATTTGTAAAACTGAAAGTACTATAACTGTATTTGATCAATATGGTTGCAATGGTAGTTTGATTGAAGAAAAATATTCAATAGAACAATTACCAACTAAACGACAAATGGCTGATGTACAAAAAGAACAACTAAATATTCAAAATTGTGATTCAAAACATCAACAATCAAATAGCTTAGTTGAAGTGAAGGGAGAGTTTTCCAATATTAGAGAGTCAAATATGCTACAAGAAAGTCCAAATAATTCTAATATTGATATTCAAGAAGTGCTATGTGCAATAAGCAATGTCGGTGGTGTTTTAAATGAACTCATGAATGTTAAGAGTAGTATTGTGGGAGGGAAAATTGATCTTAAGGAAGATTTAAAACATATCGAATGCCAAACAGTAAAATCAGAATCTGATACAAATGAAAATGCTGTTTATTTTGATAAAAGTGTAGAGTGTAATAAATATGAAAATATGGAATATTCCAACGCGCATTCTCAAGAAGATTTAAGACTGATTCATAAAAAAAAAACTACAATGACTATGCATGATCAACTGAGTTCAGGTAATAGTTCAATTGAAGAAAAAATTTCAACAAAACAGCTTGAATCTTTAACGGAGAATAAATTACGAAATGACCAAAAATTGCCTGAATTAAAAAATAGAAGATTGAGTGCTGATATCCATGCTAGTAAAAATGAATTTAGAAGTAATTCAGAGATTAGTATTCAAGAAAAATTACATGGAATCAATGTCATTGAAGTGAAGAAAGAGCTTCCAAATATTGAACAACCGATTGCAGAACAAGAATATCTGAAATTTGTCAGCAATTCAAATATAGGTTGCCAAGAAATGTCAGTTCGAGTTGAAGCTATTCCTACTGAAGTAAAAAATGAACCATTTAGTGTTGAAACATCTATTACATGTGATGGAAATAAAAATATTTCAAATGAAAATTGTTTAATTGACAATGTTATCGAAATTAAAGAAGAGTTTTCTGATATTGACCTACCACCAATGGAACATCAGCGTCATAAAGTTGTTAACAGCTCAAAAGTCGATTATCAAGATGCGCAAAATGAACAGTTGAATGTTGAACCATGTATTACAGATAATGAGACTCTAAATTATTTGAATCAAAATAGTTTTGGTCCGATTGATGATACAGTAGAAGTGAAAGAAGAACTTTTTGACACAGAGCAACTAAATGTAGAACAAGAAAATTCTGAATCAATCGAAAATTCGAATATCAGTTGGCAAGATGCGATAGTAATAACTGCCATTACATCTATTCCAGCTGAAGTAAAAATTGAGGATAATGATGTGGAACAAGAGAGATTAAATACTGTTCAAGATTCAAATAATATCAAATTTCAAGAAATCACAGATCCAATTGATATTACATTGAAAATAAAAACAGAACTTTTAGATATTGCACATAAAAAAATAGACCAACCAAGACAGGAACATATTGAAAATTTAAACATCAGTTGCAAAGAAACTATTGTAATAATCGACGAAACGATTTCTTCTGAGGCGCAAAATGAACTGTCACATAGTAATCTCATCTATACAGAAGTAGAACACAATGAAAAAGGAGAAATAGAATTTGTTGATACCAGAAATATGGACGGTAATGAAATTATAGCCGAAAAATGTGCAACGGCTGATGGTGGTAGACAAATCGATATGGAATGCGATCATATGGCCCATAATTTAACAGAGGTGGAAACAGGTGTAGCTAACCTCACCGATAATACTTTAATTACCCATCACCGTCAAAGTAATCTTGTAAATAAAGAAATAAATAATGACACTTCAGATCATGCGACATACCATAATTTAACAGAAGTTGGATTGAATAAAAAAGTAACAGATAGATCTGTTTTGAAGCATTTCAATGCTGATGATAACTTGGTAATATTACAACAGATTGATAAACTTATCAATTATGTCGATGTTAATGAAACAATGAATGCCCATCACCCAAGTGTGGATGTGGACCCTGACCGCATGGTTAAAAATCAATCAGTTGAACCAGTTGCTGATTTGACCATATTGAATACTTCTAATGTTTGCAGTAATTTGATCGAGAAAACAGTCCATGTGGATGAGAGTGAAGTACTCCATAATCATTTGATTATTGAAGAAGGAATAATCAAAGAGCAACTTCAAGAATCCGGAGTATTCATCGAGTACATTAATGTGGATAATAGTTTCATTGAAGAAGTGTGTCATTCAGGAGAAACTTTTCCATTGATCAATTATAATGATCATATGATCGATCTCGAAAATGGTTTAAATCTTGATCAAAATATATTTAGTGACGGAATATACATCCAAGTAAACGCTGACACAAATGCAAATGTGAAAACACAGAGTGATCACTGCTACGCGTTGAATGTTGAAAAAGAATTTTATAAAGAGCCTTTGATTAAAAATAAGGTTGTCAAGGTGTTGGTTGGTATTGAAAATGAAAATGGTGAAGTTTTGTACAGAGAAATCGAAACTAAAATGAATAATGCTTGTTTGTCCATCCTCAATACTGATGAACCAACTGAAATCCCAGAAGCGAAAAGTATACAGGTAATTATTTTATTATTCAAATTTATATTATATATGTCCCGTCTGTGGCTGAGGTCAACAAATTTCGGTGCTCTAGATTGCATGCTTAAAATTAACTGCAATTAACTGACCACCAATTCTTATGAAAAACGATCTATAGGGATAAGTTTTAGCATTCTATAAATCTGAATGGCCTTAAAACTGCAGTATTGTCACTGTGACAATTTTCATTTCACATTTTCAGTTGGGTTCTATGTGGGAAGTTAATTGTAATTTATATTAATTACCTGTTTTATCAAATCACTATTTTATGAAGGCATTAACTAGCGTTTTGTGTTTTAAAGTTTATCACTAATGTATATTTTTACTTCATTTTATCAGTTCATTTTAATGCAATAATGTATCTATCTACTATCTCTTGATTCCCCTAATATGTCTGTATTACAGTAGAAAATCGATTATCCGCACTAATTGGGGATGAGGATAGTGTGGATAATTGAAAAAAAAACAAAAATATAGTATACATATCTACATATTATGAATATTCCTATTATACATTATAACTTTAATTTTAATAATTGCGAATTAAAATAATCAATGATTGATTCTTGCTTAAAATTAGCTTTTTTTCTAGAAGCTGCCAAATATTGTATACTATTGAAGCATATTAAATTCAAAACGGCTAATCAAGATAATAATTATACTTTTAACCTTACGACTTTTGTATCTTGTGACACATACATGAATTTGTGTATTTCTATGTGCATATACGTCTTAGATGTGACACCCACTCATTGTATCGGGTCGCTTCATAAGTCTGTTTATTTTTAAATAATTTATAAAATATACTTCCTTCGCAGTAAAATACTAATAACTACTGTTTTCTATAACAAGGGAAATCCCACAGTGATGCTTTTATTTAATTGCGTTGGAATATACTGCATACTATATGTAAATATAAATAGTTTTTTCAAATTGTGTGTATAATTCATATTTATTTTACAATGCAACCACTCATAAGTAGCTGCATATTTCGTTGTTGCGAGCGAAGTCATACCACTGTATCCCTAAAACCCACCGCAGACACCTGCTCTCAGAACTATATCCATAAGTATAAAGGGTGCCTAGTTTCTCGAAGGAGAACAGCACTGACAGATTGCATGTATTGAGCAGCCAGCATTTGGTTTTTACCTTGTTCTGCTTGGAGACATTTTGCATAGAATTGGAAGTTGATCCAGCTATTTCTATTCCAACAGCAAGCTCACTTTGCAAATCCCCATCTTCCATAGGTATCTAAAGCTGTCGAAACTCGATGCTCTATCCACCGTTGGTCAAGGGATTGATTCTTAAATCAATATGAGAAGAATTTTTGTAGCATCTTTTGTAGAATAAAATCAAACAGTATAATAAATAGAAAGGACATTCATAAACATGGCTTCAGTGAGTATATTGACTGCAGAAATAATCGCAAATAGCTCCAAGAGTCGGTGGTCAGCTGCCAAAATAGGTGGCTCTGATCAATCTTCAGTTTTCTTTCTTTCGGTGCCTTTCCACTGTCATTCAGTCTTTCCACAGTCCTAAAATATCCTTATTATAGGTGTTCATGATACGGGTAGCGTGAAAGTCCTTACTGGAGGTGCATACACGTTATATGTGGCTATATGCGTGGAGGACTTATTAGAGAGGACCGCTCTGCTATTTTTATGGTCGTTGATTCTTAATAATTAAAGTAAACAATATGCCCATGTTCATGTATGCCAATCTGTTAACTATATCTATTAGATTAGGACTGTCGGGTTTCTTAATATCCAGTTCATTAGATTTATTTTTTTACTCCTGTATTAAAAAGCTGAGTCATGAGTCTACATTAAGAGGGTTGATTTTATACTTGTGATACTCATATTAACCACACGGTGAAAATATTGTCAAAAAACTTTTTTGCGCGAAGTTATTTCTGTGTGCGTTTTCATTAATTTTCTACTGGCGCGATTGTGATCTATGAAGAATCAAGATATTCGACTCAAATTATAAAAGAATGTTTGTATATAACTCTGTGTTGGAATAGTATTTTTCAAAATTTACAAAAAAAAAACTAATAATTTGAAATCTCTTCTCCTTTGTGTTTTATGTTAACTAGTTCTAAATA
>JAGVSQ010008521.1:0-14326 GCA_022683975.1 Rhyacophila evoluta
TCTTCAGGCTACATTATATGTGGGCGGTGAGCGAACATATAACATACTACTTATTATACATATTATTTAATATGTATAATACTTAATTTACAGTATTATTTTTTGAAATCTCTTGTATCCTTAGCGCATTTTTCCATTAACATTTAATTTTTACACGTTTTATAAAAATAAAGGTGTTTATACAATGATAAGAGAGATTCTAAATAATAAAACTATACATACTTTACAAAGTGACTTAAACCAACAAATTCAGTTACGTGTTCTTGTAATATTGCCGACATTATGATCTACTTTCGGATCAGTCAACAAATCTACTGGTAAATGTATCCCATAAAGAAATTTCTTCAATATATATCCGTTACTAGTTAGTTCGTTATAATTTTCATAACTAATATCAATAGAGGCTATATCATAGCAGCCAAGATTTTTTTCACTTTACGCATAAAATGAGGCTTTCTTTAAGATGTTGCTTAAGCTGAAAAGCAACTTCAGAGCTAAGAACTATAACTAAGACTGGTACAGACAAATTAAGTTTTATTTTAGAGACTATTTTAAACATTAGCAACTACCTAGATCTTCATTATTCTATTATAACTTTTACCGCTTACGATGAAGTAGGGGTTTGAATTATTTTCTGGCAAGGCTCATTTGGATATTTTTTTTATAAAATCATTGGCCGATCATACGAAATTATTAATATTTTTATTATTTTACTATAAAACAAATGATGTAATATTTAAACGAATAAAATGTATTATTGTAGAGAAAAGTACAATATTTATGGTAAAAATAATCAAAGATATTAATTTACTTACAATCAATGTTATTGTTGGTTGTATCCTTGTAGCAGGCTTGCAGGATCAGGTCCAGAGCCGCCGGCTTCCGCTTGGGTTGGACCTCTTCTCTTTCGTCACGTTCCTCGATTTCTGGACGTTTTCTCTTCTCACCAATCTTCACTGCCGCTGGTCTTCCGATATCACCCATGTTTTCAATAATCACGTTTTCTCAAATAAAAAAAACAATGACTAACTAACCACCAGTAAGAATCTGAATATAAATTTCATAACACCAAGTAAACATAATGGATAAAGTCGATAGCGATTACGAAATTCACTGTAATTTATTCGTAATAGTCCAGCACTTTTGACGGTAGTTTTATAATACAAGTTAATTGTAGAAATAATTAAATAATTATTAAAACAATGAGTCTAAACAAATCATTACAACGGCCAAAGCTAATATTTGATATTCATAATAATTACCTAAAAACTATATTGTAAGCGAACAATTTATTAAGTTTATCTATTGACTATATAAATAATTAATGCTTTAGTTTCGTTGTAGCTTGGCACCTGGGATCGCAGGCTCAAGTCCTGTAATTACATATAATACCAAGTGCCCTGTTTTTAATACATGTTTAAATATATGGGATGAGAGACGAGCTTAAATTTAATCCTCATAAAATGTTTAACGTAACTCGAAATATATGTATAATGAAAACAGAATAACTAACAATTGACATAATATTAATTATTAAACTACAATTTTCCCAATACTTGGAATATTATTAAAGATCCTTCCCTTGTAGGTTAATTATTGTAAACTTGTAAATATATCAACTCCCCTATTGTTGTTTTAAGACTGACCTTCACCGTTTCGTTCACAGCTTCAAAATATTCGTAAATTCATACCACATTATATTATATGTATATATATTTAAAAATGAAAACCCAAATAAAAAATATTTTAAACATTACAGTAAACGAAACAGTAAAGTAATTTGTATATTTTTTTAATTTTCTTAATACTATTGATTGAGGCACTTAAAATGATGTTTAATTCAATTTTTAAATAGTATCCCAACAGCAGTAGTGCCTTTTTTTTAGTTAAGTTTCACTTGATTGATATTTTTGATGAAAATACTTTACCGTTGATATCGATTTAAGAATGTTAAAAACTAAATATCGTTCTTCTTGTTATACAAATAAATGTATATTTTTAATTAGAAATATGTATATTTTGAATCCGTGTTGATGTATCTAATTTTACTTTGATTTATGTATCATAAAATTTGGCGGCAAAAATTGGCGCCGAATTCAAAAATGGAATTGGCATTAAGAGGACCACAAACAAAACGTCATAATTATTTATTCATCTGTCACTTTGACAACAGACATTATTATTTGTAATCGTTTTCATGAATATCAACCATGGCCGTATTATTCGAAGCGACCAATCATTATGCGACATGGCCAATCTAGCGTTTTGACGTCATAAAGGAAATAAAAACGATAACGTCACATCACTATCGATCGTAATTACTTACGGGGGGCTTTGTCGAAATGACAATATGGCCGACTGACGACTTTAATCCTACGCGAGTTAATCCAAACTAAAGCGGATCTCTTCCTCAGACCCTTTCTGACAGCCTTTCACGTAAATAATCAATACGTTTAACCGCCTTACAACCGTAGTCTAATATTTCTCAAACTTCACATATTAAAATGAAATATTTCTGTTAATATTTCTACAACAAAAACTCGGACAATGCTCTTATGCGGTTTTAATTCCTTACTTATCTGATTTGAATCAAAAGAGATTAGTAGTCATTAAAGTTACGTGCAATATAATCAAATTGTATATACCTAGATTATAGCAGGTGCCGGGAAAAAAAACAATAAGTCACGTGTATAAGCATTAACTTGGAAGAACTCTATTTCACTATAGTGGGCTAATTATATTATCTAATATAATTATTCATCCAGAATATATTTATTGAAATTTAAGTAATGCACTGAGATAATTAAATTGTTACTCCAGAATACAGATTATGTGTATTAGAATCTTCAGTTTAATCGAAAACGATGTTGTTACTTCCAAGCTCTGTAAATTTGGCTGCCCAAAGTCTCATATTTTATTTTATGTAGTGAATTACAAGATGTCAAACACATCTTTAAGTAGGGTCCAAGTATTATATTGATTGGAAGAGAAGTTGTCAAAACCAGTCGGCAGGGGAAAATTATCCACCAATTAAAATATTAATAGGATGTTATGGATAGCAAGATAATGTTTAGACAAAAAAGCTTGAAGGTAGTATAATTTAGTTAGATCGGAATTATAATGAATGCCAAGTCTTGGGAAATCGTTCATGTAATACTTCTGCCATTTTAAACGGTGCTTCACATTCGTTATACAAACATATATACACTCGGATCTCGTATAACACGGTCATATGATTCCAGAAAAACGTCGTGTAGTACAAATCCGTGTTATACGAGGTTTGAAGTTCATAAAAAAATAGTATACGTTCCAAAAGGATATCGAAGTTCAATTATATCCTTTATTTTATCCAATAAACAATAAAACAATTATTACTATTACTTGCAATTCTATTTATTCAACTTCTTTTCAAAGCGGATTTTAGTTTACAGAACTTTTGGATTTAACCTTCTAAAACTGTATAATAAGCGATTGTCTGTTTTTAGCGTGTAAATCTTTATGTATTTCATGATAAGGGGCCAAGCACTTTTGTAATTCCTTCTTGAACTTCAAACTTCTTTCCATTATATTGTATGATCATTTTCTATAAAATGATGTTTTAATTTATCAGCTAACCTCAAAACTTCATTTAATGTTTTTAATGTGAAACATGTAGCTGCTTTTAGAGTATCTTGGTAGATATATCGAACATTTAGAATAAATCCTCTTCATTAAAAGCACATATCTTCAATATTTCTTCGATATCTTTAATATCTAGGTCATTAAATCCTTCTCAACAAATAATATGATAAACTGTCAATTTGTATCAATATTCTATTGGCCGTACAACATTTTCTCAGCAAGCATTTAAAATGATTTTTTTTTATTTTTTTGACTGAGAATCGAGTCGAATATGACGAATAGAATATATTTGTGACGGCATGATGTTGATTAATTTTAAAATTATTGTTTATTTCTAAAACCGTGTTATACAAAAATATGGCACAATTCATCAACCATGTTATATCGAAACCGTGCTATACTAGGTTCTGTGTGTACTTATATGGTACGAATGGGTGTGTGTAGTGGTGGTTGAAAGAAAAGCTAGTCATCTCACATAACATTAGATACCACAAATGATAATAGTGAAATACCATTTCTTTATAAACTCTTACAATTTCTAGCTCGGTAAGCGTTTGCTATGATAATCAGTGAACCATCGAGATAAAACATTGATGAAATTGTTGAAAGGAGTACAAATTAAGTATAAAATACAAAAAATCAAAACTTTGTGAAGATTGAAAGTATTTTTTTTAAATTTTGTGTTTTAATCTAAGTTGTTATTAAATTATATTGTATACTCGTAGTTTTTGACGTAAATACAAAAACTCGAGCGTCACGATGTCGGTACCAATTTGTTTCGCAAACATTTCTATGACCCAATAATTAGATCCTGTTCAATTTTTCATCATTGATACAGAAAGAGTGAAAGTATTTGATACGATCATAATTCAATTAATTTATTTCAATGTGTCCACGTAAAAACTAGTGAACATGGCTCGACTCAACCTACCTATTTTTTCACATCAGTGTAATGTTAGTGTCACCTATATCTATAGATATCGGAATAATTAGGGATTGCAAATGGGAGGTTCTTCGTTTTTTCTAATGTCTATTTTTTAAATATCTACTTTCGTACATTCGTGCAGATTTTTTTGTTCGTAATTTGAAACGCGCCAGGTGAAAAATCGAATTCCGAAATTCTTTTTTCAGATTTCGAAATTCAAAAAAAACGTGATTTCCGTTTTACAATTCCTAAGAATAATATAAAATGAGCTCAATAATCACGGCTTTATCCGCTTTCCTCTCATCCCCAATCATAATGAAATAAAAATAATACGCGGTAATTCAAAACATTGTTGTCGCTTCTTGATTGAGACTTATATCAGGTTAATCAATTTAATAATCATTAATCAAATTTTATCTGCATATAAAATTTAGCTCGCACCTAGAGTTTGGATCATTAGGCGAATAAAGAGCTTCTTTAGCGTAATATATCGACTATAGAAAGGAAAAAAGTCATAACTCAGACATACCAAATTTTACAGGAGACAAAAAAACGTCTATGTTGGGGCAGTCAACATGTTGAATATACACAACCCTTAAGTACACATAGACTAAAGCTAGTGATTTATTTACCCAATCTGATATTATTTTAATGTTATTTAAAAAAAACAATGAAATTGATGTAGTGGAAATCCTTTTTCCTGGTCATAAATTTCAAAGACATTCCTTTACCAAATTTAAATGATACTAATTCACCATTTGCAACTTTTATTATATCTTTTTGATAGAACGTGTATTAAGTTGTATACATTGTGACTATCGAACAAGACTATTTTGAAAAAAACTGTTGGTTACGTCCTTTTTTCTTTCTATAGTTGATTTTGAATAAATTGTAATTATATAGTATAACAATGAATATGAGATCACGGTGGTTGATAATAATAAATCTGAACAATATTCATAGGTCGAACATGACAATAATAATTGATAACAGCATAATGCTCATAATTTTTTTATAATATCACATTAGATTATTTAAACGCGTTATCTAAGACCCAATTGAATTCATATTGTAGGATCAAAGAAAGCTTAAAATATTTTGCATATCTCTATAATATATTACACATAATTAAATACACGAATTACGCATATACCAATATTTTTCACGTCTGAAGTTGCATACAATGTATTCAAAAACATAAAGAAGTTCGATTCTAGGCATTTTTCTGGCTGATTACAACGATAACAGATACAGCACTGGGTTGAGTTGACCATCTGGTCGACAACCGATTATTGTGAAAAATTATTTGTCAAAATAAGTTTTCATATTGCCAGAGATCTATAAATGCAGTATAAATTTTAAAATGTGGAACACTGGGTATCCGTAAGATTGGACAACTAAACTAATTCACGTGAAAAATCTCTCAAGAGAAGTCTTTACGTTGAGATACGCAATGCTCCCATTTTCTAGTAAATATTATCACATCATGTAAATTCATAAGCTCCACAAAAATAAATAACAATAGTGTTGCAGTATTAAGAAAGTCGAATCATTGTTTTTGTGCTAAGGACATAAATTAACAAAATTACTGAAAGATTGAAGAAATATGAATATTTTATAGTATGCAATTACAAATATAGATGGATCATATTGGACGACTGGATATCACACTTAATTGAGATTAATCTTGCTGGACATAAATTTCCTCGGCTTAAAATTGGGAGTAGAGTGATGATAATCAAGAGGAAAGAGAGCTATGTACCTACATAAGTGTTTCAAGTAAACGTAATGTCAGAATAAATTAAATAAAACGCATGATTTTAATATTTAATATATTCATTGAAACATTCTTGTTGAAACATTGAAACAACAATCTTGAAAATTAGTATTAAGTTAATACTAAATCTATTCAAATAAGCTTGAGAAAATTTCCTAGAATTATCTTAATTTGACTGTGTTTCCATATTTATATTATATATCTTCAATAGTAAATGCTTTAAATTAAATGTGATAAGCAATTACAATCTGTAATTCGTATTATGATTCAGGCCAGATGGATGTGAATACAATATTTTGCAATCAATTTTTAATGTAATATATTTATTGATTGATTGTTTTGCACATATTTCATCTTGCATCTGTAAGTAAAGTATATGAAAGGATACTTAGCACATACTATACACAGCTCTTCAGCCACAGCATATAGTTAGTCCTTGTCAATAAACAATATCTGCCATTTTCCTACGATATGAACTGGTATCTCCACTGAATCTTGTAGTTAGTTTGTACAATATCTACGAAGGATAATTTTCTAGCTTTTAAAAGATTTGCAAAATTTACGGCGAACGAGAAGGTCTCTTCTCGACAAGGCTAGATATTAACAGGGTATAATTAGTTAGAATAAGAATCACGCACACTGTGCACGCCAACCAAGGTTTTGGGAAGCTGTTCCTGGGACACTTCTAGCACCTATGAAGAGCGCATCACGTTTGTTACGCCGCGGTATACGCCCGCATAACGGGTGTGGAGACGTGACGGGTGGTTGAGGGGAAAGAAAGAAGTACAATATTTAGAGACCTTCCAGAACGCCAATATCAGGTTTGTTTGAATACAAAGTTGATCAGGTTGGGAATATTTTGATGCAATAAAAACAAAACACAACAATTGATGTATTTTTATTAATTTGATAGTTTGAGAGCCACGAGTACTGCAGGTGAATCGATGCCCTTTATATTTGATAGCAGGTAGGCACGACTTCGCCTGAACTTTTATGAACTATATCGCGTAAGCTCTATTTTAAGTAATTTTCATTCATTTTCCAGCTCAGTCGCTGCAATGGCGTGCGCCTGTTTATAAACGAGAAAGAGGCATTTCAATAGATTCCCTTTGAAATACATCCGTACCAATCGGAAATAAGTAAGTAAGTCATGCGTTTTCCCCAAAAAAGTAAGTATTTTGCATAAGTATGCAAATTTTGACGTTATGGAAATGTGTATTAGTTCTTTTTTTATTTTAAAGATTATTCTTTGGATTATTATTTAGTTATTTAAGAAAAGTATGTAAATATATATGCGTGTCATTTAATTTGTTTGATTAATTAAATATACAAATTTAGTAAAAAATAAAATTCTTCTGAAATATCGTCTCTTCTGGAGAAATACAAATTATTGACTTTCATTTATGCCGGAAGTTTAATGTAAAATCAATATAACTACTATATATTCTTGGGTTAATTGAAAAACTGTATGATTTGGTATGTTTATTTATCAATAAAACGTCTTTTAAAAACAATAAATCGATATCTTTCGCTGTGCATAGTATTTTACACATTATAATATAATATTATACAAACAATAAAATCCATTTATACATCATTCTGACATTGAGTAATTGATAAATATAGCTTGTAATGTCTCAATTATATTTAATATACATATTGGATTCCTATAAATTAAGGATACGAAACATTTGTTCTTCCAAAGGTCATTTAGATACTTATAACATCATTCGTGAACCAGACAAAGTGGTTTACTTAAAACACAATTTGATATAGCGCGTGACAAGATAATATGCAATTACAATAAATAATAAAATGTGTTTTTCATTTAATGCAGTATCGTTGGATTTAAAATCTATATCATGAATTGGTTTAACTGGCATTGCTTAATATATACTGGTTTTCTATATTTTTGAAAAACTGTCCGACAAAGCAGGGATAGAATAGACTATTTCGAAAGCTTAATTAGACCCGCGGATCAGCCATTCCCCACATCTGCCTGCGTGTACATCTCATACATATTAATTTTATATTATGTATGCTACATAATTTCAATCAATTACGTGTCCTATATTTAAGCCCACATTAATCAATTATGTTTATCATGCTTGTCATTTAATATAATCAAACGTATTTATCTGTTTTAAAAGCAATAATTAACTACAGCTCCCCGTAAAATTTTTGCTATGATATTTCTTGGAAGTGAAAGTGAATATGATAGCATTAGCTTATTATCAAAAAAAAAAAAAAAACGAGTAACATAATTCGATTTAAATTGTATTATTTGTTCATTCAAAAAAACTTCCATTGTATAATGTCCAACATCACGCACGCACACAGAGCGTCGGTAACAGAGATGCAAAATAGCTATAAATAGGTGGGTGGGCAAGTTCGGCAGCGCGACTACACGTTATCGGTACAACAATTTGCTCACTTGCTTATGTAAAATGATAATCTGCATTGTAATTATGATAATTGCATTGGAAAACTAAACACATTTTGATAGTTCAGATTATCTGTGATTATCAGAATTAGCACGGATAATCGAGGATACACTGAAGTTTTAAATTATTAAAAGCAGAGTATCCAAAATTAATGATAATATTGTTAGACCTTTTAATCCTCAGCTCGATTTCGATAATTAAACCGATCTTTTGAAATACAATACATTAATTAATAATAATAATGGAAACACTTGTGATAATAATAATTAGTACTTTAAACTATTGCCAACTATCTCATTAAAACAAGCTTGGTTTGGCACGTAAAAAGATAATACAAATAATCGAACAATGATAATTGAAATAATTGATTGGTACTCCATTTTTAAATATTACACTTTTAATCTTTTGAATGTCTTACAAATTCTTTTGATAAAATAGATCTTCTTTATGTCACACAATAAATCATTACTGCCTCGGTAATTAAATAAGAAAAACTTCAGAAGGATCACAAAATTAAAATTGTATGAAGTTCGGAGCCAACAGAAAAGTGGTGAAACAATACAAAGGAAAACATGACGATATAGAAAAGTAGTTAGAAATACCATACGTTGTCCCAACACATAGCGCAGTGGTTCTTAACCTTTTCAAAGTCGCGGTGCACTTTTGATCATTAGAAAAAATGGCAATGCACCAGAATTAAACGGTCAAAAAAATATGAAAAGACATATTTTTTATTACAAATTATGCAAACTACATAACAATTAAAGAAAAAATAATTAAATGAAAGAAATATACATATGCGGAAAAACTTTAAATAAAATAACCTTTAACAAAATTTATTTGATGTAAAAATCAATTAATGTGATACCTCAGCTTGTCGGATTTTGCAGATTTCAGAAACATTAGGTCGAGTATTTGATATGGCTACCCTCAATTCTTCGTCTAAATTCGTAAGTCTTTATCGTTTTTTGGTTTTTATAAAAGTTATTGTCAAGAAACCGAGCTCACACTAATAAGATGTTGAAAACTGCAGCAAAATTTTTAGTGCCCTCCTGTAGAGAAGTGGATATTCGCCTTTGACAGAAATCCAAAATTCCTACATTGTCATTTCGGAAAATTGAATTTTTAGAGCACGATCCGTCTACAATAAAACTAATTCTTCTTCTGCTGGGTACAAAAATTCACAACTCGATGTATCAATTGTAGCAAATGGACTTCGTATCCAGTCATAATTTTCTATATTTAATGAAGGAAAGTAATGTGCAATCTTTTCTTCCAATAAAACTAAATGTTCTGTTATAGCGGAAATAATTCTCTCGTCAATGTTTTCGTGAAGTGAAGGAAACATATCTACTTTATTTTTCTCTATTATTCGATTTTTCCAAAGAGTTATTTTTTTCCAAAATCCTGTCAATTTTTCAGTGGATATCAAAAAAAATTCGTTTGATTTTTTTCCGCGCTGCACTTGGAACAAGCTCGCGGTACACTGATGAAGAACCACTGATCATAGCGTTCTGCTAATGCATCTTTAAACGTACGCACGCCGACAACACACCGGTAAGTCGGGCGATGACGTACCCTGTACGCCAACTACTAACCCGTGAGACGGGACGATTTCTATTACTAAACGTACAATATTCTATTGTATAATAGATCTGAAAAATGCTTTCGACATTAACTCATCAACTCATTAATTCATACGCATGACACATATGATATGTCTCAAATTTTGTAAGTCAAATTATTTTTCTTGAATATTTTAATATTTCGAAAATCTCTGGCGTACAGGGCAAGATCATATACATTGCGACCGGCAGTTGAAGAGTTAATTTCATTCATAACATAAAACAAATAATTTCCAAAACGCTTCTTCATTCGTTGAAAGGTTTTTAAAGGAAAAATTATTTCTTAATCCTAATCTACAATGAAATTAATATTCAATATTTTATAAGAAATTTTAATTGCTAATGAATTTATATGTTTCACTTTACTTTAAAACCATATACAGATAAAATTGTAGCAAGGTTTTGGTTTGATCTGAAAATAAATATTTTTAAATTTAACAAAAGGCTCGTGCAAACCACTCTCTCTCTCAATCCTGTGGTTATTGTGGTACTACAATTCATATATTAATATACGAATAAAAAACATTTTTTATATGAGCACCTTTGTATGCATTCGGTAGAGATGGACACGGCATTAAATTTTAAATTGATTTCTATTAGTTTTGGTTTTCTCAAACAAACATCTGCAACGCTTTTTGGTTTACGCCTTGATAACAAGAGATTGCATGTCATTTTCAACCACATCCAGATATTGACACCGCGATCTACGAGCTCTCCTCGTACAGAGAGCCTAAAAAAATATTAAAACGAACTGTAGTCTCATCGTAAATAACGTCCTAGACTGTCCTGGATATCAAGCAAACTGAATCTTTAAAAATTTGATTAATCTCCTGCTCAGAACGTAGGTGATTATAACGATACCAATAATTCTTTTTCACAAATTGGGCTTAACGCCTTCATGAATTTTTTTCGTTTCGTTTTTATCCTGGAAATATTGTGTCATCACACATCATCGTCCATGTTTCTGATCCGCGTGTCGACACCAGTATTTTCAATGTTTTTTTGATCCCATTTGTAGGAGTAACCTATTTCTATTTTTATACTATAGATACTACACCATAGTTCTCGAAGAACAAGTATAATACAATCATGGAAAAATAACAGATTGATTCTTGACCAGACAAAAATAATTCATGAAAACTCTTTTCAGAATCTTATAATTTTGCTGTGCTTGCATTATGAACATAAATAGTATAATATGGTACGCTACAGCCCGCCTGCGGTTGGAGACTGTCAGTACAATATTAATCGTTAGGATTGAGGTAGGCCGCACTTGAGCATAGAATGCAACATGAGCCTACCGATCAGACCGACAGTACTCAACTGTCAATGCGGACTGATTAATGTGTGAAATGCCTCAATCTTAATAATTGTCTTGGATTGACAATCCTCGACATAGTCCGAGTCATGTATGCCAAGATTTCATTCGATATCGCTCTCTGACAATGTAAGCGTACATTACATATATACTACAATATCTTAGATCTTCTCTTTTCACTGCTGAAATTATTTCAGTGATCTCCCAAAATACTTAGCACTCCTCAGAAAACTCAGTCTCTTATTGTGATTATGTTTAACATGAGCCTACCGATCAGACTGACAGTACCCAACTGTCGATGTGGACTGATAGAAAATGTCCCGATCTTGATAATTGTATTGGATTGACAGTCCCCGACATAGTCCGAGTCATGTATGCCAAGATTTTATTCGATATCACTCTTCGACAATATAAGCGTACATTACACATATACTACAATATCTTGGATCTTCTCTTTTCACTGCTGAACTTATTTCGGTGATCTCCTAAAATACTAAGCACACCTCAAAAAACTCAGTCTCTTATTGTGGTTTTGTTTAAAATGTTTAAACAACTAATTGGGTTATTAATTGTCATGTTCGTGCTATGTCTAGATTATTAAATAATTATCTGTAAAAGGTCCGCTAAAACTTGAAATGAATTTCAAAAAAGAGACGCTAGAGAATAATTTTATAGATAGTATCAATAACATCCAACACCAGTAAGAACTCAATTTGTGAAAATATTGATGTAATAATTAGTACGAATAAAACAAGAAAATATACTTCAAGATTATATTGTAAGATTGGTAGTGAATGTTCTTATTAATACATACCTACATTATTTTATTCCTCAAAACTAAGTCATTAAAGTGACGGTTCGAAAATATTTTAGAAGAAGAAGAAATAAAAATCGTCGGAGCAAGTGTAGTAACAGTTACGTAGTATAATACAAAGTTGATCAAATGAATAAAAAAGCTAAAGAAGTGTAAATTTTATGAGAACAATTTAAAATTATCGGAGGACAGGACAGCGTCTGAACCACATAACTTATTTATTGTGGTTCATTTCTTGGCTATGATTGAATTAATAATCTTTGATAGTCATTGGTCAGATAAACGGGCCTTTTATTTAGTTTGTTTCTTTTAATTATTGTTATTCTAATCTAATTCACGTAACAAAATATTTTTATCTTATCTAATATTTTTTGATTTATTCATCTGCTGGATAGCCATGGTGGGTTGAAATGGCATTCGTTCTTGTGTTGTGATCCTACAAATACATATACTGCCGTAAAAGTTATATATAAATTATAAAAACTATTATTTTTAAATGGTAAATAATTAATCATGTACAAACGATTGTGTATATTTGGGATCTTGGCTATGTTAGTCATTGAGGGTACGTTTTATTTTTATTTTTGATATATTACGTTTATTTTTTTTATTGGTCACTCGGAGTACATATTATTATCACGTAACGAAGGTATGGCGGACATTGGTGAATTTTTTTTTTTTAATAGTCTGGATGCGGCCGTTAGTTTTTACAAACAAAAAACATCGAAACAAATTGGTGCCAATTTTTTAACGTTCGAACTTTAGAACATTTAGGATATCGGTACTAGTTTTTAGAACGCATTCATATAAAAAAAAACAACAACAAAATGACACGGTACATCTTGTTAGTGAATATTATTTATTTAAACTTTAAAGATATTCACTAAGTGATAATACTCTACTGATTATTAGTATATATTTAATAATACCAAAATCGTATGCCATGTGTATTAAATTCATAAAATAAAATACAATTTTTGCAACATTTTGTGTAGGTATTGTAACATTTTAAATCTAATTTCTAACCAATTGTGAAAAATATATTTCGTTAGTGGCTTATCCATATACGAGTATAGTGTACTTTCGATTATCAGTGCTAATGCTGAGGAGAACGGAACCGAATAATTTAAAAACACTATAAATATAGAATATAGTTTTATCTCGTCGCCTCTTATGGTCTAGCCAATCTAAATTAATCTGTTTTCTTCTAAATTCCTTCCAAGTTTTAGGTTTTCTCGTTTTTTAACTCTCACGCCGCCAAAATTTGTACTTCCTTTCAGGATTTATGATTTCTCCTATTTTTTTTAGGTCTCGCGCCACCTAAACAATTTACTTCATTTCAAGAGTTCTTGTCCGTTGTAATTATTGCATGCATTTAAATACTTAAAAGTGAAAAATAAAGTTATTTCTGAATCTTAAAAAATTCTTATATTTCAATTATTTACGATTATTATAATCAATTTCAACATTATATATAGTAGAAGGCTCGTGATATATTTCTTTGACTCTGACATCAAAAAGCGATACCAAACAGAAGGTAACCAGACAACAGCATACATGACAAGTACTCACATAACATCTGCGCACACATCGATGTTCTCACACTAATACAGAAATTAATATTAAGACATTTTATACTTAATTTAGGTAATTTAAGTAATTATAGTATAGGTAGGTATCATTGAAATAAAAATCTACTTTTACTACAATTACGTAAATTAAGTATAAAATGTCTTAATATTAATTTCTGTTCTGAATTATTTAAAACTGGTAAACTTCCATATGTGAGATCACTGTTAGCG
>JAGVSQ010008522.1:0-14325 GCA_022683975.1 Rhyacophila evoluta
ACGAGAATTGTTTGTCAGATAATTACTCAACCTAATAGGCAACCAGTCCTGCATTGACCAATAGGGATTCGAACCCACATTCCCCGGATCGTTAGGCGCGCACGCTACCAACTACGCTACCGGGGAGACAACTACTCCCCGATACTCCCCGATATTTTTTTATTCACAACTGAACCACTACATATCGTCCTATGACTGGCAAAAGACATTAATGTGAAAAGGTGAGTATTGAAATAATCGAGTTCTAATGTTTGATTCTCTCTGTTAAATAGATTTTACGATAATTCCTTAAAGTATGATTATTAAATATTAATAAATTATCGTAAAATCTATTTAACAATGAGCCTCAAACATTAAAACTCGATTATTTCAACACTCACCTTTTGACTTTAACGTCTTTTGCCAGTAATACGATGATATAAACCGTATTCAATCGAATTTTAAGACTCGGCTTATAAATCAAAGAATTAGTCATGGCGTTTTGTGTCACGGTTTATAGATGCAGTACAAAATGCCCAATACACTGAGCAATTGGTTGACTATATACTCGTAAACAGATTCTGTCAAGATAAACCTTCACACTGTGAAGATCCTTGCACTCCATATACTATGGAACGGAAATAGATTGTAAGGTATTGAGGTTCCACTACAATTTGTTGCCTGATATCGATAGTGTTCTAATGTATCACGTGGTCGATGAATACGGTCGACAAAATTCTTATAATTTCAAACTTTATTTTGTTTTAATTTTTTACTATTTGTTGTATTATTGGTATATCATAAACAAAGAATTTATTGAAATAATTTTATAAGTTTTATTTAAAAAAAATTGCGTAGCAATATTTGGAATACTCTTTGTATAGTGGCATGTATTTTAATAATAATAAAAACATATTTTACTGCTAGTCACTTTGATTATTGAGCTTACGTATATTTTAATACATAAACAATTATATATTTAAATTCTAAATTATTTAAAACTGGTAAACTTCCATATGTGAGATCACTGCTAGCGACCCGAGTTTTGACTTTCGGCATCTTCAGGCTACATTATATGTGACAGTGAGCGAACATATAACATACTATTAGTATTATCAAGCCATCAAGCACCATCAGTCAAAAATATTAATTATTTACATACTTAACTTAACATATATTTGAATTAACATTGTATAGTAGGCTATTCAAACAGGTGGTGAGAATAGAAGAAAACGCTTCAACATTTTATTTATATATAGATCTAAATACGCACACTGATTACGTATAAGCATAATTATTTTGTATTCTTCATGAAGATAATCAACCAAATTTTAAATAAATCACAGTGGCGGCTCGTAGCTTGAAATCATAAGGACGCTACGTACGACAAGTGTAAAAATATACGAGTAAAATATCAGCTGATATAATCGCAGTAAGTACATACCTATATAAATTTTAAATACTTTCATTTAAACCAACTTAACAAATTCTAGACCCTAAAATACTATTTTTGCAGCATTTGTAATAAGCGGATAAAGAGAGCGAACAAAATAATTACCCCCAAATAAGGGCACGCTCCATTGATTTTATTATAACTTATGGGGCATACTATTTCTCTCCTGCTGTGGTTGAGAATGCTATTCGTATATCGGATGGTTGGTTTTATTTTTTTATAATGACAATGAGTATAATAATGTATTGAGAATGATTTATAAATAATCGTCTTCGTTGGGTGGAAGGTAAGCGTGCAGGTTTGAGTGCAAATGTTGCGTGCTTGAGTCCCACAGCTGTTAATAATTAAAAATCAAGTAACTTTCTAAAACTAATGAGTTGGAAAATTGACTGATTCTCGTGAAAAAAATAATGAAAATCTTTACATTACGGAGATCTACATATAGGCAGTCGTCGACTTACGACCCACTTTAGATAAAGAGGTCGTAAGTCGATATGATAGTAAGTCAATTTATGCAATAATTTCAATACATATGTAAATTCTAGTGCATAATGACATTACAATACTGTTTTCTAATTTCTTTTTAACCAGTATATCACCGCTGTCATTTATTAAATTTCTCTATGGTTTCTTTATTATTATTATTACTTTGTTTTCCTTATCATTAGTATTCCTGATATTGGAATATCTTTACGCATCGCTTGGTTTTTTAAATTTTTATATGTGTTAAGTTTAAGTAAAAAAAATGCTACAGTAAAATTGTTTAAACATTAAAGTATTAATAAAATATATGAAAATACTGAATGCAGGTCTTTGTTTTCAGAAAAACCTTTTATTGGTCGCTTGTTTGTTATTTTTCGTACTGCGTAATTACCATAATTTTTCTTTTTAAATCAATGGCCTTTTTTGTTTCTTAGAAGAACGTAATTGCTATCAAAATTGATGGTATACCATCCCGTCACGTATAATACCATTAATTCAACAAACAGTGGTTGAAACTGTCTTTTCAATATAACAAACAGTTCAACTAAAGAGGAATAAAGGACTGAATTGGATAATTATTTCTACTACAGAAACTCACGGACAATCGATATGAATACTTTGTTTTCCGATATAATTGATTATTTACTATCTCAAATGAAATATTTAAATACAAGAAATTAATAACTCATTAGCTGAGTGACTTTCTGATAAAGAAATTTTCTGTAAAATATAAATTCAATTCGAAATATAAAAGTTACATTAAGGAGATAAAATTATTCATTCCCAAAGCGGACATCTTAACATTGTGGGCATAAATGTGCTCACAGCAGAAATGGATAAAATGTGATATTTCGATGACATTATGCTACAAACGATTATAATGCTGTATTCAAGACAAATAGGGCTCGTTTTATGTAATAATATCAACAAGAATATTAATTTAAAATTTTAAACATACATATTCAAATTTGTTCCTATACAAATCTCAATAAATTATACGTCAACTATAATGATTCTTGAGAAGTAATTATATATTGAAGTCGTCACACTAGTTGTTATACGAGATGTCAAAAGTTGAGTGCAATGAATCCGTGGGTGTTTTTAAATCCCATATGCAGCTTCGCCGGGGATTAGCCCTACAAGCCCATTATAGGCTCACAATGGTGTAATGATGGGGTACTGAAGTGAGAAGCTATGGGGAGCTTTTAACACCAGCTTGGACATATTTTATGACGGGGTTGACATACGGCGTTTTTTTTTGTTCTACAGTATCAATAAGTCGTCAGTTAAAAGCTACATGTATTATATTTTTTTTCTATATATGCAATACGCATGAAATTTGTTACAATGATAAAATGTTTGTTCGTTAATTTTAGGTCTAATTAAGGTTGTTATTTGGCTGGTCGACAAGATTTATGCAAGCGATTAATCGATTGACATTGGAGCACAAGTCTGTGCCTCTTATCTGTCTAAAACAACATGTTTTAATATGTATTTCAAAGTAGTGTGGTTATATTCTGTGTGGAATTATAAGTTAAAAATCAACACTTGTAAAATATTCTCCATATGCCTCAGAGCAGATATGGTTAAAATAGTCGTAACTTTGTACATATTAAATTAAACAAATATTGGCAATACTATATTTTATAATAGTTTAATATTGATTATCAGTGGCGTAGCTACCGAGGAGCAGGTGGAGAAGGCTGCTCCAGGCGCACAAATTGCGGGGCGCTAGAGAAGCAAAATTAGTGTGAGAACAATTTTCCACGCACTAGACGCGTGCAATCCCAAGATTTTGAAGAAAGTACGAAATTTAAATTTTGAAAATAGGGCAAGACCTAAAAACAAACGAGAAAGTATATGGGCTCCAACGATTTTACTTGCTCCAGGGCGCTAAATTTGTAGCTATGCCACCGTTGATTTTGTATTGATTTTTTCATAGATTAAAAAGTAAATGAACCTATTTCTCTAATTGTTTCATTATCAAACTATAATATAAAAAGTAAGCAGCCATTGTTAAGGAATTAAGATTTTAATCTACCGAACTATAACTTCATAAATGTATTGTTACCGTAATATATATCGTTTTAATTAAGTGGATATAATATAGTGCCTATAATATAGACTGTACAGATTTAATAATATTATATATTTCTGGTAATACAAACACACAAATAAAAGATAAAAGATTATAGATTATATATTTAATAGAACTTATCGCTTGATTTATATCTCACTCCAAACATAGTTGTTTGGCGGTCAATTGATCTAGACCAAAAGCTCTATTGAAAGCACAGCTACCCTTACAATGAATAAATCCGAAAAGCGTGCCCTGTATTAGGGGTTCATTCATACATTTAAAGTTATAGTGTTGCTAATGTAATATATTTTATAGATCAACCGGTTCGCTAATTTTTGTTGTTGTTAATATAATTAATATTAAAATATAATGAGTTTGTAGGAAAGTTAGCTTAAAGATTGTTTAAATAATTCAAACGCAGTTATTTAGTTAACCAATTTTTAATGAGAAACTTACATTGTAAATAATTCATTACAGTGTATATACGAATTATAAATTAGAAGTCAGATTTTTATAAACGCATTCGAATAACAAGCAGGTCTCAATTATATTTCATATGTAGGGCCAGATCGTAGATATATATTATAATATAATATTATACTACTATGTTTTAATTAATATTTTTGACTGATGGTGCTTGATGGAAATTGATTTTAAATTCTAAATTATTTAAAACTGGTAAACTTCCATATCACATATGGAAGTTTACCAGCTTTAAATAATTTAGAATTTACTATGTTATACTTGTATAATAGATCAAAGATGTCAATAGATGGAACTCAAGTTTCGATACAGATATAGATGCATATAAATTTAGAAAACACGTATTTAATATTATATGTAGTATCACTTTATTTTTCAGAAAAAACTGTGTTGTACTAGGTAAATTGTATTAAGATATCATCATCAAATAAAATTTAATAGTCTTAGTATATTTAAGTTCGACAATCAGATTTTCAGTAGTTTAACTAAGTCAAAGTTTTTTTTAAAGAATATATTTATTTTACTTTCGTTTGAAGATATTGTTTATATAATAATCAAAACAGATGAAATGAAGTAGTGATCAGCACGTTAGGTTTTAATTTCATTAATTAAGTTTTCAATTCCTATAGATCCAATTGGATTCAAGGCAAGGGTCCAAGTATTAATAAATGGCTACTAACCGGACCGTTTAAAGTCCCTCTAAATATGTTGGCATTCTGTGAAAGTTTCATGTCATTCGTATTGATCAGTAAAAAATAAACAATATATTGAAAAGAAAAATCTTGATATTGTATTAATGTAAATTAGTATTTTACATACATCATTCAAATTTTATATTTGGTTTTTTTTTTTTTGTATCATGCCTATGAGTTCAATATTAGAGATAAAAATTCGTAAAACCATCTGTATTTATTATAATCTTTGTTCGTGGATAGGTTTGGATAGACATAATAAAGCTCATTTAAGTTCATTTTATTGCGGCATATAATCAATTATACATTAACTCATTTCTGTATTGCAACTAAAATTTATAATAAACATTTTCAAACTTGAAGCTTAACTTTAGTTTAAATTCAAACCATTATCTTTGTGGCCACATTTTTGTATTCTGAACTGTTTTCTCTAAATAAAAGTATAAACAATAAGAATAAAGTCATGTTATTTGAAGGTGTTTTCATATAATACTTTAAAATGTTGGTAAACAACTTTTGTATTTTTTTATACGTTTATCATTCAATTGAGTCTATTCTTTGTTTATCCGACTGACATTTTAACATAATTATCTTTTCAGCAAAAAAAAACCTAAAATTTTTAAAAATCACTATCAACTTTTTAGACTTTTATGATTGTATATGTACGAACTATTGATTTGAATGTTTGATTTTTCTCTTCGTCTTGAATTTTCGCACCGTTCAATATGTTATTCCCAATAGAATTTCTAGTATAATGGTTTTTTTATAAATGTTATTTTGAATTGTAAATTCTGAATATATATTATATATAGTAAATAAAACATACCCAACATACAAAAATATTATTTAAAAGACACATTAAGGCGTCTTGCTCTTGTCTTAATACACATTATTCGATATTTACATAGTTAAGTATTAAAATTTTGCAATTACATCGATTACTGAAATATAAAAATAATGTTTTTATAGAGTGACAAAGCATTTAGCAAAGTAATCTCGTTACACTAATAGGAATAGTTGGAGCAACTTTCAATATCATGCGAAATGTCTGGGACTTTGTACAAGATAAATGCTGCATGTTCAATGCTTTCATTCTGTCAGTGCTGCTCTATGCTTTCGAAACACGGCATCCATAAAATACTCAAAACAATCGTATACAAAGCTTTGAGTACATGTGGCTGCGGTAGATTTTGGGGATTATCACTTCATTCGTAACGAGGAGATAAGAGAACGGATCATGCAGCCACTATTTGTAAATAAAGCAAAGCTGCGACGTTGGACTTGGATTGGTTACATATTGCAGATTCCTTAACAGAGTCTTAACCTGGCTTGCATATTTTTAAAGCCAAGCGGTCCTTTGTGTCCTGGAAAGCCGTTAGCTAAGAGTTACAAGATGCAAGTATGACCTAGGAGAGCGTTAGAATTTTGGCGGGTGACAGGTATTCTTAGAGACGGCATCTGGTGTATATATGCTAAAATTAAGGAGCGCGTATCGAAGAAAAAAATGTGAAAAATTATGTTTAAATTTGTGTAGCATTATGCAATGTGATGAGACTTAGCAGTGTTGACTGTTTTTGATATAGAAAAATAATATAACATATTCATGTAAAAAATATTAGACTCTGGTCTGGAATAAAATTTCAAAGTCGCCGATCTGGTGCGCTTTCAGCAGTTTGTTTGTTATCGATTTTATCAACCGGTACGTACAAAATGGTCACAAAAAAGTAACAACATTGGCTGGATCATATAATGCGTTTCACTTTTTGTTCCTTCGAAAATCCTTTTATAAAACCGCCGGTAAGCTTTTTTTGTTGCAAGGTGTTAAGTGCGAGTGCAGGTTTTTTTATAAAGCCTGGACGGTGTGCGGAAATAATGCAGTTTAGAAATAAAACAGCTTTGCAGCTTGGCAAAGGATTAACACTTTAAGCTCTATCCCACCTGGAATATAAACCAAAGCTATCTATACGTTGGTCATTACTATGAAAGTTGTAAATTTGTTGATGTTTAAATGCGTATTTTTAATAATCTCTAAATAGGAAATAAATATATACGTACTATTATAAATGCATGCTTTTAATTTTTAATAATTAAGTTAACACTTACATCTTAAAATCTCATAAAAAAAATGACAGATGAGATGAAGTAAATACATATATTTTTTTATTTTTTTTAGTAACTTTTATGGTTGTTGCGTGTCTACTATATGCTTACTTGAAATATCTTTCACTACTCGACTATATACGTGAAAAATACGTGTTGAATGCTAAATTAGATAAATCACGTAAATTGTATTATTAAACAATGAATAAGGAACTAAAAATTATAAACGATTTCATTCCGCAGATAAGCTCCATATGCCTTATAAAATTTAATCATTTTTATAATTATTAATTTTATTGTAAATTATTTAGTACGTAATGATACAGTCAGATATTTTATTATCGTTTCCTTGTGTTTAAATTGTATTATTAATTTAATGGACGATCGAAATTAATTGTATAAGATAAAAAAAAAATATTATTTCACTTGCAATATGTTGTATAACAAATGTGTGACTAATTTTATTTATTTTAAAAAATGTTTTTCAACCAAACTGGGATCATTCGACCAATTAGAATAAAATTCAAATTGTCATAGTAGTTTATAAAAAAACAAATAGTGTAGTTAACATTATTTTTAAAATGGTTTAAATATTATTAACATGTAATATTTAAGAATGTCTAATTTATTTTTTAGTAAAACTTGTCAATTTAAAGTCATTAAAGATATAATTTAAGTTAAATATAAACTATATGCTAAGTCTACCTAAAATGAGGGCCAAAATTAATTTCGGTGAAATTGATTAAAGTGAGGACCAAAGAAAAATTAGCATAACATGTGGGAATGGCTTTTGATCTTTAGACCGCGAGGAAAATGCAGGAAAACTGTTACGAAATGTATGGGTAATTAAAGAAAATATTTAAATTAGTTTAAACAATTTGCATAAACGATTAACGCCCTTTTGCTCGTAATGAAAATTCCCATTCTATCAAAAAACAAGAGAAGAAAACGTAAAATAATATTAATTATATGAACATACATAATAAAGGTTAATTTTCATTTAAGACTGCAGAAGTGGATTTTTTTTTGTTTTGTCTTTGGATGGGTATCTTTATGATTTTTAAGGTGCAATATATTTATCTAAATAGAATCTACTGGTTTTAATTCAGGACCGTACCATTCTAATATCCAGATTGTGCACCACATACGGGCGTTTTAATACAATGGGAGCATTTTATAGTAAAAATGAAATAATTTGGCCACTATTTTCTAAGTACAGTACTATTTGTACAATCAAAACAAGTAAACTATAAAAATTTTAAGTGATAAGAACTAGAAAGTCGCAAAAACGTGTACACTGATGGCTTAAAACACTTTTTGCAGAAGTACGGTTCCTATCCACGGCGTGGCATTGTTTATATTTATACAATTATTTATTTCCCATTTTCTATTTTCTTGCAAAAATACTAAAACTCTTTTAATATACACTAATATATCATTTACGCAATCGATGTAATATTTAAGTTACAGTAGATATTTTTGGAAATATATTATTAATCATTTATTAAACAAACAAAAAAATAGGTTTTTTAAGTTTATATTTGAAAATAAATCATGGCATTGTTTGGTTAGTTTTATAATTACATGAAACTATACATACACAAATTTTATCAAATAGATTACACCAAGTGAAATAAATAGATGAAAATCTCCTTTTTTATATAAAAAATAAACTACCATTACAAAACGTATGTAATGGTGTTACCTTTGGTGGTAAGCCATAGGTACGAAAATTTGCCGTGAAGCCTTTTAAATTGGGCATATCTCCCAAAATATGTCGCAAAATTAAAAAGGTTTTTTTAATGCTTAGTTTTTTATCTAGTCCTAGGATTTAAGTACTCGACATTATTATTATTGTATTATATACAATATGATATATCTAAATCAATCGATTACTAGTTAATCGCTGAAAATTCGTAAACTTCGTTTTAAGCTTTGGTATATGTATCTTATTGGATATCATATGTGCTAAAGGTAATATCTAACTGTTAAATACGACAAAACTTCTCCAATTTATAACACAAATTTTCCGTAATGTCTGAGATCTTGCGTAGCTAATGAGCCGACGAACAGTGTCTTTTTATTTTATTGTTACTACATAAATATATATATAATTGTAAAATATTTAAAATACATTTATTTGTTCGCTTTTTTTGAGAATATATTCTATTTTTATGATGATGTATCAATACACTTTAAGCCATATTAAAATTACAGTAAGGTATGTCCTGATAGCTTACATACTTACAAATTATATCATAAGACACATTCAAATAGTAAATGAAAATTCGGGTTTTCACTGTGTCATAAAAATTAAAAAACTTATCAGTGCTTACTTGATATTTATTTGTCTTTTAAGTGTGTATATAACTGAGAATCAACAGTACAGGTATATTGTAGAAATATCTTTAATCTGAGTCCTTAAATACACATATGTGTAAATAACCTACGCCAGGTATTTATTTCAGCTACAGGAGTAAAATTTGGAATTCGAGGATCAAATACCAAACGCACCAATTGATGTTCTACGGAAACACTAGCGGATGTAACGCACTATCATTATTTAAGTATTTTACAAATGAAGTTAGCTAAAAAATAAATTGAGATTATTAGAATAAAGCCATAAAAACACAGTCTGGTTTTTGGTCTAACCATTTCACGAATTCGAAATAGAATTGTTTAGATCAGGATAAGTAGATAGTATATAAAATTAGTTTAAAAACTGAATTTCTTAATGCTTAAATACTTGCCATTGTTCTAATAAATGTTAATGATAGTCATTGTTCTATGGTTTGACAGTTTGTAGTAGAAAGCCGTGGCATTAAATATACAATTTAAATTATCAAGTTCATGTTAGTTCACATTTGTTTTGATTAATATTGTCTCTAACTTTCGCTCGGCTAGTTTATCTATTTCTTTACTAAGAGAACAAAGCGAGTACTGATTAAAATAAACATAAATTAACCACGAAAATTACATTCAATTGTACATTTAATAAACTTTATGTTACTCTGAGAAAATTTGTTTTTAGAAAAACATACGAGTATTATACGTTCTAGATATTTTTGTAATCAGTAATGATGACGACAAATAGGCGATACCTGATTGATCATTGATCGGCCTAGAGGAGGGCGGTGTGTGCGCAGGAGTGTCAGCGTGCGACGCCAATCCGCTGCCGTACATCCCGAAGTCTTCCGCGCTCGAAGAACTTGCATTGCTGCACTTCCGCCCGCTTTTTTCCCCGCCCAGCGAAGACAGCAGCCTATTCTCCTGACCCGAAATAGCGGAAGAGAGAAACTTGTTGTCCTGACCTGCCAATGATGAGAGGAATTTGTTCTCTTGCTGTCCGGCCAGCGACATGAATTTGTTGTCTTGATTCTGGTGCGACAGGTGACTGTTGTGGTGCAGGTGGTGATCGTCGATGAGGCCAGACACTCCCAGCAGCCCGCCGACGAGGTTCGGCCGCAGTTCGTCCATTATCTTGGAGTTTTGACCGCAGGTATTCCCGCTGAAGTTCAGCTGCCTGCTGAAGATGGCGGGGAATATGTTGAACTGCTGGGGGTCTCCGAGGGACGGGAGTTGCGAGTCGGGACCGGCGCCGGCGGACCCCGGCCCGAGGCACGGCACTCCCTTGAAATCCAACGTGGCGCCGTTGGCGGCTCGCGGCCCCCCCGCCCCGCCCAACCTGTCTCTGGTGGCGCCCCCGCCCGACACGTACTCGTACAGTTTGTCCGCGTAGCGCCCTCCTTCTAAGACATCGCCCCACTCGAAAGAAATCGCGGCGGGTGGTTCTCGAACCGAATGAAAAATCTTCGACTTTTCTTCACAATCTGGCAGGATTTGCAAAAATTACAAAATACACTACGATAAGTATTTTGCTACGGCTTTGTACAACCAATCAGCGTTGATTTTTATAAACAGTCTTTAAATTGAACAATTATAATAAATCACTAATATTTGAATAACATAACATCTCTAATCAAATAAAATATTTGGAAAAAGTATAAAAGATATTGTTATTGTCTTAAAAAACCGCGATGTTTTGGCAATAGTTATTCAAATAGTTGTTATTATATAAATAATAAATGTTCGTTCACACGTTCACCACACATTTATTTAATAATTTTCCAGCGTCACTTAACAATATCACAAAATAAGAACAACAAAACAGTTATTGTATCATATCACCAACCATTCACTCGATAATAAAACAACTCGATGCAGTGTTTGTGAATTTATAGTTATTTGTCACTTTTTATTATAAATATATTGTCTAAAGTAAAAATAATATAATCGAATTTATGTTAGATAATAGTTGTTTTAATAACGTTGATCTTGTAAACAAATTAGTTCGCGTTGCATCCGATATGTTTGAAGCAATCAACAGAAGTCAACAATGTCTAAATTCGTCTATTATTCATCTTCGGAATTAAGTGAGACGAATTTAATCGTATTATACTAATGCAAAGTGATAACACCCCCTAGTTACGTTTTGGCGCACCCCGTGACCTATATATAAACAACTTTCTCGATTATTATTATTAAATTGTATCAACTCGTCACAATCATGCGCCGATGGTTATTAAATTATGAAAGCAACCGGCGTTTGTCGAGACGCTCGCACCCGCATGCGATAGAGCCTCGAGTCGGCTGATATCGCAGACCGCTTCGACGGACGAGGGAAATTAATGTAATCTAAGCGATCTTTGGACTGTTGCAGTTGACATCGGGATATCCCAAACGTAAAGTGACTAACAACATTAAATTGTTCTCATATATGTCGTGCGGAGTGGGATTTTCCAGGAGTGAGGGGCCGACCAAATCGCGCCCCCTGACAGACAGAGCAAGACGCACTTTTATCCGCCCTGCGTAATTCGTACGCGAGAAAGAAACGAAAACATCACCGCCGCGGTCGGAAAGAATGAGTCGAAAGTATTTCTACGAATACCGTCCTGCTTGTGCGCATCTTTTGTGCAAACATAAACACATTTTGTGTATTTGAGACAGACTTATACCCTACCGAGCGTGCGAGAGCGATAACGATATAAACGTTCCCAGTTTTATTTGTGCACGTAAACACTACTGTACGAGCTAATCCACCCTGACCGGGAAATTTCTCCTCGCCTTGCGCGCTCAGACGTGCTTTTATCTTCCGTCTTTTTCTCTCACACGTCGAAGCGGGTATCCTGAGTGACGTTTGACGGTCATAGTGTCGCGGCAGTCGAAAACATGGACTTTCAAAGCGCATGTGGTGACATTAGTACGTATGTTGAGCGAGGGCGACCAATAGCGAGGAGGCATTCAGGTTTACCGCTTCGCGATTGGCCACGTTTCGGGAACGATAAGCGTAGACGGGTCCGGAGTAGGGGGTCGTAGACAAAATGGTGGAAATAATGAAACTGCGTTCGCAGAACTCCGCGAAAATAATTGGAAAGCTGTTTTCGTTTAAACCTTTTTCTTTGCGCCGTGATATCAACTGTTTCAATTTGAAATACTTTATAGAGACTTTTTATGACTTATAGTATTTCAATTCGCGATTACTTGTAAAATTTATATTGCAAAAAATTAAGTCGGGTTCTACTCAAAATTTAATTTTATATACATACATAATTGAAGCTTAGTTTTTTTTTATCATAATTATATACTAGGAAAGTTATTGCTGGCTTTCTCAAGAAATTAGAAAATTACTTAAAACCAGTACCACGCCTGTAAAAGATAAACGTGTACAAAAGGTTTTTTTTAACCATTTGTTTTCACTAATATTGATTTCTAGCCTTTAGTGTTTACATAAATATCTGATGTATTTATATTACAGTATACTTGTTTTAACTGTGCAAATATTATTGCACGTAGAAAACACTGGGGAATTTATTTCGTTTTTTAAATAAAAATGCGCTCCTCGTATTTAGGCGCCCTTGTGTGGTACACAATGTAAACACAGAGGAGCTCTGCTTAAAACTAAGAAAAAATCTATAAAAACTTTGTAGCCTTTTCGCAATATTATTCTTTGATTAATAATGAAATTGCACTCTTTATTTAATAATTAATTTATCTACCTGTCAGATTTAAAATATAGGACTGGACCTATTGGATTGAGTAATCACCTGACAAGAAATTCTCGAGAAATTTATTCTGTCAACACATTCTGTTCACATTTGTAGCGAACGTGGTTGAAAAACAAATGTAACACTCAGCTACTTTAAATAAAGATTGAGTTGAAGTTATTAGTACCCTATACATTTTATATTATATTTTATAGAATATTATCATCAGTTCCGCGCCATGGCGAAGAGGCGTCGTTGTGTAAAAAGGTTTTTGCACCATCTCTTTATAAACTTTCAGTGAATTATAACGCTTTATAGTATATTTCTTTTAATTACGCAAATATAATTGTAACCGGATAATACTATCGTTATTTATTTATTCATAAAATCATGACCATTATACAATATTTAGGCGACACGGCGATCACGGCGCAGCTCTGAGCTATATGTGTAAAAACTCTAGGTTTTCTTTATGTATAATATATTAAATAATTTCTAGTTAAAATTTTACTAATATATTTTATTTAAAAAATTATGACGATAATCTTAACTAGATATGTAGCAACATAGTTGTATAATTAAAATCATGCAATATTTGATATTCCATATAGTGGCGGATTTACCTGTAGGCGTACCAGACGCACGGCTGGGGGATCACAATTGAAGAGAGCTCCGAATTGACGAGAAGCGGGTCTAAAAAATTTTCGGACCAAAGCAAAAATTATTGAAATAGCGCGAGACCTAAAAAAACGAGAAATCATACAATTTTGGATGAAAGTATAAATATTAAGAAAGTGACATCTAAAACAAATGATTGCGCCTGGGGCATAAGGCTCTTATAATAGAATTGAGATTGGAGCTTTTCGAGTATCAAATCCACCACTGATTCTATAAACCATCTGACAAATAATTGATTAAAATACGTATTTTCACTTTCAAGATGTCAATCATTATATTTGTTTACTTGCTTTCCCCTCCACCACCCGCCACGTCTCCACACCCGTTATGCGG
>JAGVSQ010008523.1:0-14325 GCA_022683975.1 Rhyacophila evoluta
TGAACAATTTCATATTTGACACATAGGAGGTATTTTTGCGTTGACGACGATATGTTTTTACCATGTCTACTCTGAAAATGGAATACATTAACCTCCGCAATACAAGCATGACCGTACACCATAAATGGAGCATATCGATCTCCACAATGCCAAGACAGATTTCGATGGAATTGATTGTCATCAGGCATTAAGTCCTACATCCTTGAATATTCATTTTTTTTATAGCTGTGGGATTCGAACCTGCAGTATTTGACCCGGAAAAAATATAACTATTGTAGAATATAAAATGACCAATTTCATTTATATGATAATAACAAATTCTATCTGTATATGAAACGAAATATTTAAAAAACGTTTATTTGAAGAAATCACGTCACACTATATAAAAAAAAATATGGTGAGATTAAATGGTCATATGGTCATATTCTAAATTATTTAAAACTGGTAAACTTTCATATGTCATATGGAAGTTTAACAGTTTTAAATAATTTAGAATTTGAAATCAAATATTAATTATTTATAAGGTCATATTTTTAGGTTTGTTATTTTTTTGCGAAGTAAAATCGATAAAGATTGATTTTTTTATTCAACATTATATGCCAATTTTTGCATTGTTGTATTATGGTGTAATTTTTAACATGATTTTAACGCATATGACATTGTTACAAACTTTCATTAATGCATAAGTTATTCAATAATATGACCAATATACAGCATTGAGTTAAATATTAATTAAAAATGAAAAATTTTCTCACTTGGAATGCACACTATTTTTGCAATATGCTGTATAATGGCCCGCCTCCATGGAGCCGTAGTGATTTGAAACTGCATATAGGTTATAGACAGTGTTTGTTCGTCCACGGCCGGCCTGGAGTGAAAACAATCCCATGTCCAAGTTTTGCAAAGGGAAATCTATGTAGGTCTGCTTTTTTCTATATGTGTTTGAAAGGTAATCTTTTGGATCGACATAAAACCTTTTGAAGTGGATTATCAATACTGGAGGTAACCGAGATATATCTAATTTCTTAACGGCATTGCGTTTTTCGTTACATGACGGACAGTCCCATCCCATTATCCGTTCATCGTTAAGGTAGAGGTCGAGACAATCCTAAAATAAAATTTCAGATAAACATCAGACACGTGCAATATAATGGCAGTATGATTTGTAACCTATGATAGTTCAATTAAAACTAAATACACTTGTAAAATAACACATTTAACACTCGGAGATACAGAATATGGAAGTGTTTTGAGCAGATTGGTTGCTACCCATCGGCTCAACTCCTTGGGATCATGATTTGTATCTACATTAAATTTTGACACAGGTATGGAATTAGAACCCACAATTTATCAACCAGTGAGTTAAGATTGAGGACAATGGGTAGGATTAAAACAACGTATTGCGTAATATGTGTCAAGAATTTCATAAGCCAATTAAAGATATTCAAATTTATAGTGATGGCATCAAAAATTACAATGCTTCAATATTATGATTCAACCGCATTCATTTTTCATTGTGTTCCATCCTTAAATGATACGTTAAAGATTCACAACAGCGACTGTAGAAAGGAAAAAGAATGTAATCCTCAGTTTATGCAAAATAGTATTTTTCCGATAATCACAATGCATACAGCTTAATACACTTTCAATCAAAAGAATATAAGCTGAAAATGCCTAATTAGTATTTAAATTTAGCTTTTAAGTTTGAAAAAGGATGGCCTATGATATTTGCGACCAGGAAAAAGGACTTCCACCACAACAATTGCATCAGTTTTTCTTAAATAACTTATTGAATTAAAACCAGATTGGCTAATTAAAGCACCAGTTTCATTCTTCATGCACTTTAAGGTTGTGTCTATTTATTTTAACTTTGGTCTAAAATCATTAAATAGGCATTTTTGTGCCTCCGGTAAAATTTTGTTCTATGTATGTTACGTCCTTTTCCCTTTAGTCGATACTGAAGGATGTTTCCTTGAAGTCTTCTCCCACAATACTTGCCCTAGAAGAAATTATTGAGGGACAAGAAACAATATAACAAGAAATAAGTCATACTAACACCGAGAGAACACTTGTTTGCTTTAGCTGGTAACTCTAGTGATAAACTGGAGAATGATTCGTAAATATTACTTTCTTTTCCGCAGACCATGCATTTAACTGTTGATTTGATTTGGCCATAGAACAATCTTAGTATTAGGCTTTCTTTAGATTTGGTGTACTCCTGCCACGCCTTCTCCCAAGGCGGTAAACTATTCTGTAAAAAAAAACAACATTTAATTACCTATAGCTCAACAAAATAGCAACTCAAAATATTTTTGTATAGAATTACAAGTGAAGCGGACAAAGCATAATGATGTGTTAAATATTAAAAATAATAATATACAAAGGTGAATTCATTGTAAAATTTAAGCAACAAACAGCTTTGGTATCAATATTTTTGGTAAAGATATTTTTCTTTATTACCATATTCCTAGCCAACTGTGCCAACATAGTGGAAATTAATTATTCTATATTTGTAAAGACCCGTGTAACCCCGATTGGAAAAAATAAGGCTAATACTCAGTGTTATATTTCTTACTGATGGATATCTGCGAAACTGATGATAAATTTTAGTTATTGTCTAACATTTAAAACTAACCAAGTGGCTTTCTTGTCTACTGGGAATTTGAAGATCACTATGAAGCCAGTCCATGAGGATTGTGAGAAACTCGTGAGAGTCCTGCTGCTCTACTCCACGAAACCTCTGTTGAAATCTGCCAACTACCTCCTGTAAAGTAAACGGTATATTATTTTTAATGAACCCAAAAATTGATTGGTCGAATCATTGTTAGGTACCATGATTTTGTACTCTAAAGTAGCATTTAGGTATCAGATATCAGACTAAAGCAGTATCAGGATGCAAAAAATTGATTAAGTAAATAATTAACAAGGAGTTTTTTCTATCTAGAAAACGAGCTCTCTTTGGGTAGTGTAATTTTTTATGCTGTTCCTGTAGATATTAAATTTTTTCCGTTTTTGATGTTTTATCCGAGGTAGATTAATATGCAGTATGGAAGACATAGATGCACATGTTTTGTTCGTATTTAATTAGAGTGATTCAAAAAACGGTTCAAAAGAGACAGCACTTGACCAAGTTCAAGCTGATGTTGAGATGTTAAGCTAATAATATTGCCAGATTCATTACCCGAAGATCTTTGGTGGATATGAATCGAAACTGTCCGGACCACAATGCACGAATGACAGCTGCAACTTCTTCAGCGACTGCTCCTTGAGTTCCGCCGGTCCCTCGCCCTGCACCACCCACATGATCTCTGCAATTCATTACAATGATAATTGCACACATACTGTATAATATAATTATTGGAAGTATTGATGAACATAGTAACAGATGTATATTTTAACCAAAAATGCTTGTTAAATTTATTTCGAAAGAGATTTCTTTATCATTATGTATTTTAGAAAATCTCACATCCATTCCTGTATTCTAAATAAATTTATAAAAAAACACATTGATATATGAGAGAATTATTTTTGATTGTCATCCAAATTATTGAAGATGACATTGTTTGTCATTGACATAACCTTGTCAACACCAGTTGTTTATTTACAGAATTCAATATCATTATTGATCCAATAATATCCGTAATTTATTAATTCATCTACTTGTGATTATTATAGAAACAAATTTATTTAAAGCTATTTACTGAAGTGATTTGTTAATGATTAAAAAATTAGTCTCATGAGTATCTAAACTATTTTTAATGTCACTTGCGTAAGCTGCATCTGCAGAAATAAGGTAACATCCATTTATCCACATCCTCTAATTTAAAGCAATTTGATTCTGTAATATCCTCACATAAATAAAAATGGCTGTATGAAAATAATACAATCTTCTTTTTCTTCTGCCATATTAACTCGCTAAATAATACTATAATAAATAATAATAGGCTTACCTGTAAACTCCTTCGCAAAAGTATTGCACAAGAACAGATGTGTTGCTCAAGCATTGCATGATCGAGTTCATATAACAAGTGTTCCCGAGGTTTTTCAGACCAGTCAGACCTCTCCCCTGAAAGAAAATTTAGCTTTTGTGAACAAAGTCGGTTACAGGTTCAATCCAATGGCTGTATTTAAGTTGAATTGTTTTTTCAAGTGTATGGCTTACAGTGGTATTTCAGAATTAATTTTAAATTGATAACACATTTTGACTAATCTTTAGACTGATGGTTTCTAAATATCATGAAATTCATATGAATTTATTTCTTGATGCATCACGAAAGTCCAGTGGATTATCAAATAACTACCAACCAATTCTTGTAGAAATAAGCTGGTCAAATATTTCAATACTGTGGAGATCCACATGTACTACGTTGAAGAAGTTTACATTATCGCCCACTTCCATAGGACGGCAGATTAATTTAACTAACTTATAGATTCACTGGGTAAAACCACTTTAAATACAAGTCCGGATAACGGTATAATTAGTGTTTGGACAATTGGTATTCTTTGTAGTAATAGCTAGTCACTCACTTTTCTGAATAAACAAACAAAATGCTGCGGTGACAGCTGTTTTAAGCGAAGTTTCACAAGAAGGACCATGATATATTGCAGAAATCCTTTGATGTAACAATAATTTAACTGGTAATGTATACGAATTCACTGCGAGATATTGTTGTATATCTTGAGAAGGGAAAAACAATAAAAAGGATAAAAAGAAGGAGAATATGGCAGGTTAGGATTATTATAAATATAGACAACATATAATGAATCGATAGGTTTAAGTAGCGATAAGCAAAATCACTTGCTGAGTAACAATTAAAAAAACTATGATTTATGTATTTATTAAGCACAGATTTCTGAAAGACTTTTGAATAGAACTTATATAATTTATTCTAGTTGCCATTCTTGTTTCAAATGAAATCGTAAACCATGTTACAATACTTCAACGGTAAACATTTTATGGATGTTACATGAGAAGTAATCGAAATCAAGTTCACTGTTAAACTGAATGATCGGTAGAGAACTGCCATAATAATTGTGAAGAGTGCACGAATTAGGCTGCCGGTTGCCTCTTCACGTGGCTTCAACGGTTGACTACGACACAAGACGACTGCTGTTCGTGTTTAGTCACTCAAATGTTAATGGTACAATCTAGCAAGGGCTCTCAACTGTTATCAAAAATATATGAGTATTATTTAGTGTATTTCATTGCATTTTTTGAAGAACGGATTAACACCATATATTATATAATCTAAAATTACTGTAGAATCCGTTAATGAAGAAGATGCAATGCAGATTCATGTTAAGGTAGAAATAAATATCATTTAGGTTAGCCTAATTTTAAAACAATGAAAAATTATAGAAATTCAAATAACTGTAGAATTAAAATTTAAGGGCTTACGGTACAGTTTCAGATATTGGTACCGAATAATGAAATTGTGTAATGATTTTAAATGGGCATAAGTTATATTTTAAATGGGCATAAGTTATATTTCAAAATACACTATTGTCATGGGGTATTTCAAAATTTGTCTGAATATTTCATATTTAAGTTCTGTTATCATGAGTCCTTATTAGTACTATACTAAAGTAAATGATGAACATCATTGGATTAAGTTCGTTCAAAACTTGTATACAAAACTGCATTGCAAAGGGAAATATGAGAATCCATGAAATACTATTAGGATGATTTCATGCAAATAATTAATTTTTAATAAGCCCCTTCAAGAGAGGATATTTGGAAAAGAACAATACAAAATGTTTTAGTTTCAAATTAGCTTCTAGGTTTGGTAAGAGAGTCGATTCTTTTGTATTCATTAATTAAAACAATATTACAATAAGCTAATTTAAAATTTAAGAGATAATAGTTTACTACCGATGAAATTAAATTGTAATAATAAATGTTTGTAATTTTGATCGGAATTGAGAGCCGCTGTAAGTAGTAATACAAAATTAGTATATGAATAAGTACATTATTTACATATGGCTTCCTGATTAAGAAACCTTATTAAGGTTTACGTTATAGAAAACAAACACGGAATGAAGTTGTTACAGCTAATTATTATGAAAATACAATTGCAGCTTTGATTTTTATCTGTTTTCATCAAACCAATGACGTGATCAATAATCGCAAAAAATAATAGAAACCAACATGACAAAAATTACTTGAAATTCGCTCATCTTTATATGGATTATGATTTGCGATCAGGGTTTCATATTTCAGCATCTTTAGATTGTATGGATGCGGATAGTGTGCAAGTATACATTGATAATGCACATTTAAATATAATTAATTATACACAAAAATATTTCATTCAAAGTAAGAATTGAAAAAATAAAATTAAACAAGTACTCTAATAAAATCTCCTCGATTATGTAGAGCTTTTGTGTGCGATGCCGAGAGTGCGGTTGCGATTCCTACATCTGCTGAATAAAAAAAAATCTGAAAATACAGGACTGCATGTTCATTGGGTTGAGGAACTGTCTGCCAAGCAATTCTCGTGAAAAATAATCTGTCAAGACATGTTTTTACATTGCAGAGACCCATATGCTTCACTTTCAGAGCTTTTTTAATGACCACATTCTTTTTTAGAAGTATTTTCCTTACTACAAATTGTTCATAAAATGGTTTAATCAGTGTGATTAAAGTTCATGATAGTATTAGTTTTTTTGCCTCTTTTTAAAACAAACAATCTGCAGCACTGTTAAACAAGTCCTTGAGTAAAAACCGTGATGTATATTTTTTTAAGAATTTAAGAAACAGTGAATATTTTTCATTATAATAAATAACCTGCGTGTACTAAAACTTGGTAAATGGAGAGGAAATTGTATCAAAAATAGGAAAAAATAATTGTATTTATTAAATTCACTTTGAATATTTATATGGCAGTTTAATGCAATAAGAGATTCAGATATGTATTCATAATTATTGATTTGACAGTAAAACATGTAATTAAATGATGTTAATACTAAGGAACAATCTTTGAAGGGAGAATTTATATTGTAAAAGACTTAAAAAGGCTTCAGTCTTCTGGAAAATTCCGCTAACATTATTACGCATACACTGCAAAGTACACAATGCTAATTCGCATTCCTTTCTCTAGGCAGAGATTTAATTACCTAATGTGTTTACTCTCCCCGATATGCATTCCTTGTGTTGGTTGACTCAATGACACAAGAGAGAGAAATAATGGGTAACTTTAATAAAAAAAAACCCGATTCATACAATAGAAATATGATAAATTCTCATGATTAGTATGAAAATTTCTTATGAACATAATTAATCTTACAGCTCATGATAACCACCAGAGATTCAGCAGTTATACATCCAAGTTATATATGCAATATAAACAATGACATTTTAAATTTTGAATGGAAAGCAATTTTGTTCACATCTGGTTTTTCAAAAACCATACTAAATGTGCCCTCAAACCATTACAATGTGTAAGAAAGCTTCATGACGAAGGAAAATTTTTAACAATTATAAATTTTTAACAATAATAAATTTTAGATGAGCTAAATTAGATTATCCGGTTCTCTTCTCACCCAGCATTAACACGGATGATTGAGAGTACACTGTAGTTGGGAGTTGCCTTCATCAAGCAGTTTATTGATTCAGGCTGAAGATGACATTGTATTTGAATATAGATGTTTAAAATTGAAGTATCGTTAGAATTTTGTGACTATAAATGAGATTAGAATTTGAATGAAACACCTATAATTGGCTAGACAGAAAATGTCACAGGCTATGACGATATCTGTATTTCTATAAACAAAAATAGGGTAATAGAGTGACACGTTTTAAACACAAGTACAGAGATATTGAATTACACAGAAGAGTGTGTTGCGTGGCTTGGCTACACGCTTTCCAAATTTAATATTTATTATTACACGAGGCTTATGAGACAAATATTTCAGGCAATGCGAATGAACACGTGAAGCCAAAATAGGCAGTCTTGTCAGTGATTCTCTAACCAGTAATTTTAATAATGGTTTTACAACTAAAAGAAACATTGATAGAGAAAATTAAATATAATAATTTTAATCATTATAAAATGGGGTTCTGACATGTAATTACTTATTTAATTAATAAATCATAATATTATCTCTCTCCTTACTTCTGATTATGCACGCATGTGTATGATTAAGGATTCTCAACATTCAAATGTAACAGGTCAAGTGCATATTTAAAATACTCCAATAAATTGATGATTTACCAACCTGACGTCCCCAGACTCCTTGGAAATCTCTCTGTCTAGCTTGATTGAAGTCTGATTGAAGAGTTGCTTTATGATGAGGTTTGGTATTCCGATCTACCTGGGGAGTTATGTCTTTTGAAGCTGCTTCATCCTCTTCCAGCATCTGAATACAAATGCCACAGTTAATATGACATTAAATTATTAATGATAAAATTTAAGGAAACAAATTCGTTATCTTTTTTTTTTACAATCGGAACCTCCTTTCAATACAATTGATATATTTGAATTGTATTTTATTCAATAGAATTCAATACAATTCAAAGAAAATATTATGTATAACATAATCAGCTTTCTGTACCAAAAAATTCTTGATCGGTATTAGAACATTGCAATAAAACAAGTATTCTAGTGAGTTTTTTAAAATTATTGGTGACATTAAAATAAGACAGTAGAAGTCGACAGAACTCGTTTTCACGGAGCAATAATTATAAAAAGTGAAGACACTTTCAGGACTCATGACTAAGTTATCGAAAAATGATCAGAAAATTGTTGACATTACTTATATGCCTCTCAAGTATTTAATACTCATTATAATATGAATGTATACATAGGCACCTAAAGTTTTTTGTATCTATAATAAATATATTTTAATATGTTATATTGTTTTTGAAAGAAATACACAATATTGAACAATCAATAATTGAACAGTATTGTTATAAAGCAAAATTTCATTATTATAGTATTGTAGTTAGAATGCAGAACTATCAAAAATATTAGAATACAAACATTTTTCTCAGTATCTTCGTAAAAACATTCTTTTTGGATATTTTTTGTAGATATTTATTACCTATAAGGGTAGGTAAATATATAACAATTTGCAATAAATGTTTTTCTGATTTTTGATATAATATGATATTTTGTTGCTTAGGGTACTTCGGCAATGAAATCGATTTTTAAATATACTTTGTTTATACTTATAATACTTTGTACATTATGGGCAAGTATACCGTACACCACTTTTAATAAAAAAAATCAATTTTACTTAAAATTTGATATGAGAATAGTTCTGCATTCCGGTGATGATATTTCCTATGAACAGAACAATTTGTAAATTGAAACGTACTGATTTCAATGTTAAGATTCGAAAAACAAATATTAATATTGCCATAATTCTTAGTGCATAATTGCACTCCACAAAATAAGTTTTATGTGTTAGTAATATCAGCAATGAATATGATTTCGAATTGATATCGAGGATACAGTGAGGTCCTAATTGATGTGGTTGTTAGTTCTCACCTGCGCTATGTTAGGTGACGAATGAGACCTATTCAATCCGGAAGAGCTACTATCGTGTTTTAGAGGCAAAATATATGTGCCAGTTTTCCGGTCATCCATTTGCTAAAATAAAATACACAATCCATGATTTCATTTCAACAACAATGAACACTCACAGATAGGTTGAAGAGAAATGTGTGCTTATAATAACTCTTGTACTTCTCACATATCGAGATCATCCTGAATCAATAATAATGTATATTTTTTTTAAATGCAGTTATAAATGGTAAAACTGTCTATGAGTATGAATATTTATCGTAACAGATTATTTTCAATAACACTGTTTAGAAGCCATTCACTCAATCCATTGAATGCATGTCCTGTATTCATATACATATAAAAAGTGTTTTTTTATATAGTCACAGAATTCGAACCAGTAACCTCTTGATTTGATCCATTACCAAGCATTTTACAATTTGGAGCAAAGAATTCGGTTTGCAGTAGTTCTATGTGATTCAATTTTATGCATAAATGAGTTATTGGTATGGTTTTAATTGAAAAATTGTTAGTATGTGCAGCGAAATTTGTTTGGAAAATTGCGCTAAATTAAGTGAATATTTTCATTGATGTATTGGATTAATTAAGGAACACTTTTATCATTTTTTTTAGTAAATCAAAAGTCATTTGTATAATACACCATAATGATTTTGATGTGTATATCATACAAAAGGATCTATGAAAACTCGCGACACTGGATAACTTGAATGCATAATTTAAAATTACAGTATAGACATTTTTATTCGAAAACATGAATTTTAAAAGAACATTTAGTAGAATCTTGATATAACGGACTTGGATATAATGAAAAAAATATTTGCGAAGAAGTGAAAATGCTAACATTGGAAAATATTGTTGAAAAAATGACTGAGATGCAGACAGATTTAGAAGGGTTAGAAATTCCTAATGCTGGAGAAAGAGTAGTCGAAGAAAATGTTTAACAGCGTTTAGAAGTAGATGAAGATGACACTGGGTAAAAATGAAAAGAATAGCAGACTTAAAAAGTGTACACAAAACTTGATTCTTTTCTTGAAACTTTACTGGCTTGTATTATACCGTTTACTTTTTAAAAAAATGTAAATGACGGATGTTCGGCTTTCACGTACACCCCCATATCCACATTAGTCTATTATATCTAGGTTCTACTGTATTCATATTTTATTATAATTCATGATTTAACATTATCGTAATTATACATTAGTTGGCGGAAAAGTATAATTCTACAACATGCTTATTTTTTACGGTGATATCAAGTATTCTGAAAAGAAGCCATTTAGTCAGCACCAAAGTGAAGTCAGCCACAAGCTGTTCGTGAATCACGAAATGGCTTCCATATTATCAAATCTATAGTCGCCAAATAAGAATTCATTTCAATTTTATGGTTATTACATCAATTCGATTTCGATAATATGTTTATCGCCGAGTTGCAAAAAGCATTTTTGAGGCTTGATCAGTAAGAATACAGAATGCTTTCTGCAACTCAACGACTCATATATAAAAACAATGAGAAATAATATCTACTCTTTACGTTGGTTTTATTTTGAATTAATTAAGTAAGATAAGATACTGATAAAATATGTGAAAGTGCCAAATTCATTTTAGTGCCGGTGCAGTGTACGAAGCATTTGGTTGTGATAAAGTGAACTGTAAGATAAAACCGCCAAAAAAAAATTACCAAACAAGTCAAGATTACCTTTTGATATAGAAGTTTCTTCTGTTCTCTTGCTTCTGCCAGTTTTTTCTCTCTCTCAAGCTGAAGTAATTCTCGCTCTCTATCTAGTCGGGCTTTCTCATCTTCCATGTCTCTTATTCTTTTCTCTTTAGCCTCTTCTTCTGCTAACCGAACTGCTTCCATCTTCGCCTGCTCTTCTCTAGCTGCCTCTAGTATTGACGCTTAACAAAATAAAATAAACATTTATAAAACTCACATTAATTACAGAAGATCTTTACAAATAGAGGCATGAAGTTATGATCTTTCAAATACAAATAAAAAACGACAGTGTTAGTATTTGTTATAATTCAAACTGCTTTTGGTATATAATTTCATAACGCTATTTCCATTTTAAAACAATTTACGAATATGAGTTGGAAAGGTGCGAGAGAATTTCAATCACATTTAAGTTTCAACAAGGATAAAAAATATTGAAATTAAAATAAAATATCAACTCACCAGTCGTTGACAAATTAGAAACACCCTCAGGCTGATGCTTGGAGTATGGGCTTTCAAGATTTTCTGTAGGATCACTCATAGTAGTTTCATCCAACGACTGTGAACGATTATTTTGATCTGCCTCTAATTTTTCACGTTTCTTGTATTCCATCAACTGTTCCTTCAATTGTTGGTTTTCCATCGCCTATAAGAAACAATCAAGATCGGTAAATCAAAGTGTGATTGATTCAATACTTCAATGCTTTATCTATTTGGAACTATTTCAACTTCTTCAACAACTACAACATAATTGAATTTGAAAATCACAGTGTGTATTGACTCTATTAAAATAATACTGTTGAGAGACAGTAGAAATACAGAATATGAATATTCATACGAATTCGTAGAGTGATGAAATAGTTTGTAATAAACTTGGTCGAATAGGTCAGAGATTTTTTTAAGACTAGCAACATCTATTGATTTAATATGTAGTCAGATTTATTTAGTATCTTGCCAGTATTTAATACACATACATAAAAGGATAATAAAGCATTTCATTACTCATTACATAATATGAATTATTTCACTGATGCTATCAATTCATGTTTCATTTATTCTGTTATAAAATCATTTAGTATTGAGTAGTCGGCGTTTGTATCATAATGAAGTGATGAAAAATGGTACCATATCTCGTTGTGCGTTTTCTAGTTGCATCAATTCGGAGATGAGTTCCTCTTCTCGCAATTGTAATGTTGCTCTCATGCCCTCTTCTGCTTCTTTTTCATGAGTCAAACGAATCTTCTCCCAGCTCTGCAATAAAATATTACAATGGAGTTGATTATCATCGCAGACCTATATGATTTGAATACATGACCATTGTGCTATTCGGTAACATCTGTTGAGAATATATAGTATAAATGAGTTTATATTATTTTAATAAAAGATATTCACAGGCGGAGTTGTAATAGTGGTAAAACAATTCAAACAATAGCAATAGAAATCAAATAAAAATTTAAAAATAAAATGGATGGATGTTGAACTTACGTGTTCAGCTGAAATACGTCGCCTTTCAAGATTCAAAGAAGAATCCGCTAATTTTTCTTGTTCTGCCAAAATTTCTTTTACAGCTTTCGGATTGTTTTCATAAATCTGCAGTGCTGCTGCCTTTAAAAATAGTTAAAAACTGCATTTTGACATGTTTTAATCTAAGAAATTTATTCTGATGCTTATAGTGTTTCAGTCGTATGTAGCACTCTGTTATTTTGAAGCCGCGTAACAAAAACAGTGTAAAAAGAGAGTTCGGTGTATGCGTGAATATTTTACAGTCAATATATAATTATGAATCGGCGACTCTGATTAATTGAGAAATATTATTTCCACCTACAGTAGTGAAAGGTTAATTTGTTAATTAATATAAATCATATGGAAATGAATCGATTAAGAATATTATCAGAGTTGAGAGTTTACCTTGCTACTCCTATCTATGCTAGGGTTTAAATTGTTCATAAAATTTGTATATCCTCTGGAATTCATATTTGGTGAAATATTACTGTCAAATACATTTTTCTCTGTCTTTGAGAAAGACTCGCTGAGATTTGGGTAATCCACGTCATCTAAAAGTAATACATCAAAGTTGTATATGAATATTGCTCGAGAATTATAAATTGAAATAATAAACATTCAAGATAAGTACAACAAATCTATTCAAAATGGCAAATGTAATTTTCATTCATATAATACGGGTAATAATTACTTAAAAAATCATCCAGGTAGGTGTTATAATTCGGTGCTGTAACACGAGGATTCGTTGTATAGGTTGGATAACGAAGAAGCCATTCTTCATAACCGCCTTCGAGGATAACCGGAGGTCGGCTGTAGATCACATTACGATCCCACTAAATATTGAACAAACGATAAAACGTTAATAATTTCAATTTTTTTTTCTAATAATACATTCAAATAACAGATGTAGACGTAACCAAATAATATATTTTGAATGGACATACCTTAAGTAGGATGGCTTTGAGGGTATGTAATGTCTTTCCTGGTACAATATCTGTACTGGACCAGTCCATCAGGATGATAAGTTCCATGTGTTCTCTTTGAGACCACATGTGTAACGATTCTGGAGGCAGACTTTTTTCTACTTTGTTGGCACTCGAGCTGAAAACCAAATAACAAACTAGTTTTATTTCATCCCCTGGTTTCTATAAACTGGTGAACTTAACAATTTGCCAAATTCACCTAAAAATTAAGATCTGGATATAACTGTAGTTTACTATCTAACCTTTAAATTTAAAGATAATAGATTTAATTAATTAGATAAAGATAATAGATAGAATAGATTTAAAACATCTAGAGTTTAATTTTTGATTTTTCTCCATTATGTCTAGATAAACAGCACTAAAACACAATCCTAGAAGGCGACAAATATTTTTTGCTTTGGTAGGTAAAATCTAATTCAACTGACAGCAGCCAAATTTCTTCACAATTTAAATTTTTTATTATGTTTTTGAGTCATGCTAACCAAACATATTCATCACAAATGTACTCTCATACTGCAGCTTCGCAGAAACGATAATTTACATTATATTTGAGGCTATTATTTGCAAACACGGCTTGTTCCCAAAAACATGATTCGCAGCAAAA